>JAJGST010000083.1:0-111293 GCA_020746105.1 Trogon surrucura
GGGAGGAGGTGGAGAAACCGGGATTGGTGTTAAGCCCGGGAAGAAGGGAGGGATGGGGGGAAGGTGTTCTGTTTAAGATTTGTTTGCTCTCTCTTACTTCTCACTACTCCTCTCTGATTAGTTCTTAATAAATGTACCTAATTTCCCCAAAACTGAGTCTGTTTTGCCCGGGACGGTAAATGAGGGTGATCTCCCTGTCCTTATCTCAAAACCCGGAACCCTTGGAAATATTTTCTCCCCTGTTCAGCAGTGAAGGGGGGAGTGAGTGAGCGGCTGTGTGGGTACCTGGCGGCCGGCCAGGGTCAACCCACGACACCCAGTTCAGATCTCCTGCTGCCAACTGTGGCCTTGAATGGGGAGCCCAGCTTGGCTTGAACTCGTGCTGTAACTGGGTTTGTCGTTCATTTTCACGTCCTGGCATGCCACTCCGTGACTTGTGCTAAATGTTTTATCACAGCTTTTCTTACAGACCAGTGTGTTTAAGGTTAGGAAGCCGTGTCGTTCAGAGGCACGTGGAGATCACTGCTTCTTAATTGCTGCGTGTAATAGCTGGGAGAGCTCCACCAAAAAGCTGATGTCTGTGGCTTCCTTGAGTTGTGTGAAGATCCTGGTAATGAAGTATTTTGATTCCTTAAGAAATGACATGCTTTTTATGGAAGTGGATATTAATCTGTTTGCTTATTTCTTTTGTATGTTGGTGTTAGGCATGTATTAAGGAAAGAGAAAAGGAATGGGAGTGGTAACAACAGCAAGCCATGATTGCAGCTTCTTAGTCTGTTTGAACTGTGTCCAGGTGTCTGTGTGCCCGTGGCATAAAGTGGAGTGACTTTAAAGGCTGAGCTGGTTTATGTTGAGCTGCAACAGATGTCAAAAGCGACCGGAGCAGTAGGGAGTAACTGGAGCTCTGTGTGCTCTGCTTCTCCCAGGCTCTTGGCTGCCCTTTGGGGGTTTGTCCTGAGCAGATGCAAAACTGCGGAGTGGTACAAATCTGACCGTGTGATCTACTGACCGCCTGCACCTTGATTTTTCCTAAGCATACACCTCAGCTATTCTTTTCTGAAGGTGGCTTTGCATAGCGTGGAGATGAGGAAGACTCTTGAGGTGCGAGTTTGAGCGTAAACTGAGAAATAATTTTGGTGATGTGTATATGTTGGTTTGTTTTTAGAGGCAAATATTTCTGTACAGTTAATGATAGCCCTGATGTAAGTGGCTGAAGCAGTGTGTTTAGTATGGTGGGGCAAAAAATACAGTAAAAGGAAAGAACGGATATGCATTCAGTTGACCTTGTAACTCCCTGGCAAGCTGCACACATATAACCTTTATAGGATGGATTAGCTGTCAAAGAAATGATGCTTGTGTTGGTTTTCTTTGAAGTGTTTTGGGGGGAGAACAAAAAATTCTTGTTTTCAGAAAGTGTGAGAGATGATTGTTAAAAAGCAGAAAATCAGTTCTGTTTGTATAGATTAAGAACACGTAATCCGGTGTGGCTCATCCTCTCTCGAAGAAAGTCCTTTGTCCTTGATGTAATGAAGAAGATGACTACTTCTTAAGCTGCTGTTCCACGATTTTTTTTTTAACAAGTTAACTTCCACATAGTGTTCAGCTTGTACAGGTCCTTGGTAGAGTTACTGTGTTGTGGCCCGTTTGCATGGAGCTGAGAGAACCCTCTTATCTCCAGTGGCAGCTTGTCCCTCAAGGGGCAAGAGTTAACTGTAGGAGAGGATGCTGCTCTGAACACAAAATTAGTATCCTGATTGAAGTTCCCTGATCTCTCCGTGTGTTTTAGAGAGTGTAGGTGGAGATGCAAAGGGAAGTTAAGCTTGTCTTTGCCAGAAGGAATATGTCTGAGTGCTTGGTGGCACGAGTCTTGACCAGATTAACTCCGAAGCTTCTGCCCCATACGATATGAGAAGCAATCTTTTTTTTTTTTTTTTTGGTAGCCACTGAATATTGCTGTGCACTGAAGCTTTTTAGAGGAGTCTCTAGGGAAGTACTAACAAGAGTTAGAAAGTCCAGGTGATGCCGTGTACGGTCACCTGGTGGGCTTGTTCAGGATGTGAAGAAGGATGACTTCAGCAGCAGTGATGCTGTGTGGAGGTGGCTATGTGCTGTTCCTCAGAAACTGCTGGAAAAGCGTAGGGTTTCAGAGTTCCAGCCTGGAGTTTTTCAATGGCTGATTTGTCTTGTATTCAAGGCTGCTAAGGGAAGAGGAGAAGAACAGTCACTTTTTGAGATAGCTGAATGTATGCAGGGGAAAAATAACAGGTTATGCATCTTGGTTTCCAGTAATCTGTTTCTATACATCTTTCTCTTTTGATTTAATTTTTCCCCTTTTTTTTTGTGTATAAAATATGAGCTGCTTTTGAGCATGGGGGACTGCAAGATCGCATCCTTAAATTAATGTCTTGCTCTACAAAGACCATTTCAGTAAGTCACCCAGTCTTGCTCCGTACGGTACCTTGGCGAAAGCCCTAATCTCTCGTTTGTGATGGCTTGTGGCACATGTCCTCGCAGTCTTTCGCGGACAGATGTGAGCCAGTGCATCAGCCTGACTAGAAGTCATGTGTCTATGTTTAGGAAGAGGCCAAGATCAAGCTGTTAAGCCGTGACTGGTGTAGACCTGTTGCCCTGTCAACTAACTACATGACTTTTGGTTATCTTGAATTCAAGTGTAGGTGGAAAAAGCTGATATCCTCCTGCAGAGGGCTGGGAGCTTCTTTTGGTATGATAGTAAGAGGCTGGTAATTTTTGCTGTCGAGCCCAGCTTCAGAGCAGGTAAGACTGCACTGGGGAAGGAATCTAAGCAAAAAAAAAAGGCTGGCAAAAAGCTTTTGGGGGGCTTTTTTTAAGCCGGCTACAGCAACCACACCTGAGGCCGCACCGGCAGCTCCAGGGCGGACACCCGAGATAGCGTGGGCGGAGCCACCCTCAGCGGCGGCGATTTTAAACACGGTGATCAGCTGTTAACTGTGCCCTCAGGGTATAAGAAGCCTTGGGGAGGGCAGGGACTCGTCCCTGTTCACCGAACAAAAGGGTAAGTCTTTGTTAAAAGGCAAGTACTTGAAGAGGGTCCCTTCGGAGAGCCGGCCAAGTTAACGATCATCACACCAATATGGCTACAGATCGTCCTCTCTTTATTGCCCCGGACAGCTCAATATATACAGTTCAGCAGTGTCCCCGCGCCTGCCCCTTCACAGAGTTGGTCAGTTACAGGTTTACACGCGCCAGCGTTTTATTGGGTAGTGCCATTCCACTATGCAAGCGGCTATCACCCCCCCTTCTCCCCCTGGGGCCAGCACCTCCCGCCAAGCATCTCGCAAAGCTCTCACAAAACAGATAAAACCTCCTCCTCCCTGTGTTCCAAGGCAGCTTCAAGGACAGAGCCTCTGTTTAGGCCTAAGCTGGGTTGTCCACGTCCTTAAAGTAATACCGCGCCTCTACTCCACAAGAAATTCCTCTACATATCCCCCTTTTTCTTTTTGGACAACCCAGGCTTCATCCACTAGCTTGCTTATAATTCTCTGGATTATACTTCTCAAACAACTAAACATAACTAAGCCTATAACAATTAAAACTGCAATAACCAAAAATGCCTTAACTAAACTCTTAACTTATCCTGTTAAAGTTCTCACACCCATCACCCTAAATCATACTTTGATCCTTAATCACACACTTCTAACAAAGCAAAAGGCAGCTGGTTTCCCTGCCTTGCTTTTAGCTAAAGAAAGATCACTCTGCTGGTTAGTACATAAACCTTAACACCTACTATGTGGCTTTGATTACACAACCAATATAAGCTTCATTGTTAGTCACACAAAGAGGATACATATTAATACAACAGGTAACATTGAGAACAGTCACATTTCCCCATAATCGCTCTGCCATCAGCCGTGAGCATCTTCTGCCAGTCCAATCCATATCGTCGTTGGTAATCAGTACCTCAGGGTCCCATCGTGTCACTGGGCGAAACAAGGGGTTCAACAGGCAGGCCCAGTGCACAGTCATGTTGCTGCTGCGCTGCTGAAGTGACAGGATGCTGCACAGCCGCATCATGCAGGATCATGCGGTTCCCAGGTCCCTTGTCCGTTATTAATAATAACAGGACACGCAATCGAACTGGCTGCTTCCCAATCTCCCTCTGTTATAGCGTCTCTGATGACACCGCTCCATCGCTATTGCAAAGGATCCTTTATGGTTCAAGCTTGAAAATCAGGCTTGAGTGAGGGAGCTGATGGTAATGGGGGAGCTGAACTGGTTTAAGGGTTTCTTCTATTTCTTGCTGTCTAGTTGATAATTCAGCGAGTTTGTTCAGCATCTCTTTCAGGGGTTCATCCTGATCTTCCTTCTTCCCCCCCCTCCTTTTTTTTTTTTTTTTTTTTTTTTTTTTTTTTCTTATTAGCTCAAGTATTACTTCAGTCACGCTGTTATCACACAGGGAGAGCAGAATTTCCCAGGTCTGTTTTGATCGTACTCTCCCGTTCACTCCCATGCACATCTGGTGTACAAGAAGCGTCTTATCTTCATTCTCACGGACAAGCTCTCAACATGAGCTGTACCTGGCTGGTCAGGGTCTCTTTTCATAATTAGCAAGCAAGAGTTATGCACTTGTTCAGAAAAGAGCTCAGCTCAAGGACAAAAGTCTTAATTCGGCAATGCAGTGCAGTTTCTCCTTTTTTTTTTTTTTTTTTTTTTTTTTTTTTTTTTTCCACCCAGTCGGGACGAGCAGGGAGTTTCTCCCTTTACCCTTTTCCTTTCCTGCCCTCCCCTCAACGCTTCGATCGCTGCCGCAGCAACTTTCTTTTCTGCTTGCATGATTTCTAGAGTGCGTATTACAGTTTTCCAAACTGTTCCTAGTTCTTTCGCTTCCTTTCCTTCTTTTCCTCCCTCTAGAGTACAGTCCCACAAAAAGTCTCCTACTTCACGCCATTCCGTGGAACTAAAGATTAATGGCGGGTCGTTCATTTTCTCCCGTTTCCAAGCCCATGGGGCTAATAGGTCTCGCTCCTTTTCTTTTCCTCCTCTCTTAGAGAGTATACTAAGGAGGCGAGTTGCCGCGTCCGTTTCCATCGCGGTCTTACCTTGGCAGGGGCTTGATCAGCTGCTCAAGCTCTGGTCTCCGGTGCCCTTTTGGTCACACTCGGAACTCTCCTGCCTCCAGCTCTCCGGCTCCCAAATCGGCTCACGTCCGATGCTTCGGAGTCTTCCCACATTTAAGCAATCCGCATTTAAGCGTCCATAGAGGGTCCCTGTTCGGGCGCCAGATGAAGAGGGTCCCTTCGGAGAGCCGGCCAAGTTAACGATCATCACACCAATATGGCTACAGATCGTCCTCTCTTTATTGCCCCGGACAGCTCAATATATACAGTTCAGCAGTGTCCCCGCGCCTGCCCCTTCACAGAGTTGGTCGGTTACAGGTTTACACGCGCCAGCGTTTTATTGGGTAGTGCCATTCCACTATGCAAGCGGCTATCACCCCCCCTTCTCCCCCTGGGGCCAGCACCTCCCGCCAAGCATCTCGCAAAGCTCTCACAAAACAGATAAAACCTCCTCCTCCCTGTGTTCCAAGGCAGCTTCAAGGACAGAGCCTCTGTTTAGGCCTAAGCTGGGTTGTCCACGTCCTTAAAGTAATACCGCGCCTCTACTCCACAAGAAATTCCTCTACAAGTACTTAAAAGGCCTGTAAACTATTCCGTGCATAGCTTTCAGAGAGTCTTTGTATTGTAGAACCAACTATGGTTGCCACCAGGTCAATGGTTGTTAGAAAAACAGTGGACACCCAGACAGAGGCCCCACGTAAGCATGTGGGTGTTCAGACCTCGGGCTGCAGAGAATGCTGGAGCCTGGCACTGGCCATGGAGGGGAGTGGAAGTGACACTTGTGTCCGATGTGAGCAGGTGAATGATCTGCTCAGCCTGGTGGCTGAGCTGAAGGAGGAAGGAGAAAGGCTGAGGAGCATTAGGGAGTCGGAGAGAGAGACAGATCGGTGGAGTCACGTCCTGAATGGTGAGCAGCAAGCTCCGCAAAGAGCTGAATATCCCCCCACCTCTGGCCATCAGGCAAAAGGGGGGGACCTAAAGGATAGGGAAGAGTGGAAGCAGGTGCCTACCAGGAGAGGAAGGAAAATCCCTGCCCGGCCTCCCTCACCTGCCCGGTTGCCCCTGCAAAACAGGTATGGGGCTCTAGACAATGCGAGCCAGGCCAAGGAAGAGTCAGTGGAGGGTTCACCCATAGGGCTGTCTAGGGTGAGTCACTCGGATACACGCATTAGGACTTCTTCATCTAAGAAAAAAAGGAGGGTAATTGTAATTGGAGACTCCCTCTTGAGGGGAACAGAGGGCCCTGTCTGCCGCCCAGATCCGACCCACAGGGAAGTCTGCTGCCTCCCTGGGGCCCGAGTTAAGGATGTTATCAGGAAGCTTCCTGGTCTGGTCAAACCCACGGACTATTACCCGCTTTTGGTTATGCAGATCGGTAACGATGAGATAGTAGAGAGACGGCCAGAAGCAATCAGAAGGGACTTTAGGGCACTGGGGCGGATGCTAGAAGGATCAGGCGCACAGGTTGTGTTTGCCTCTGTTCCTTCAATTATGAGGGAAAATAGTGGAAGGTTTGACAAAGTGCAGCAGATTAATACTTGGCTAAAGGAGTGGTGCCAGTGGTCTAGCTTTGGATTTTTTAACCATGGGGAGATCTACAGGGCACCTGATCTACTGAAACAAGCTGGGGTTCAAATGACACAAAAGGAAAAAAGGATCCTTGGTCACGAGCTGGCGGGACTCATAGAGCGTTCTTTAAACTAGATATGAAGGGGGATGGGGTTATAGCTGGGATTGCAGCGGGGCAGTGCTCTAGAAATTATGAGGACCGGGTGGCCTCCCATCCCCCTAGGGTGAGATCAGTGTGCTCAGCTGGCTCCCTGAAATGCTTATACACCAATGCACGCAGCATGGGGAATAAGCAGGAGGAGCTAGAAACCTGGGTTCGGGCCGGAGATTATGGTCTGGTGGCAATTACAGAGACATGGTGGGACAGCTCACATGACTGGAATGTGGTCATGGGTGGCTGTGTCCTTTTCAGGAAAGACAGGCCAGCCAGGCGAGGTGGTGGAGTCGCTCTTTACGTGAAAGAGCAACTACAATGTCTTGAACACCACCCAGGCATGGATGAGGAACAAGTTGAGAGTGTATGGGTTAGAATTAAGGGGCAGGCTGGCAGGAGAGATACTGTTGTGGGTGTCTATTACAGGCCACCAGATCAGGGTGAGGAAGTTGATGAGGCCTTCTACAGGCAGCTGAGAGCGGTCTCACAATCACAGGCCCTGGTTGTCGTGGGGGATTTTAACTTCCCTGATGTTTGCTGGAAGGACAACTCAGCCAGTCAGCCACAGTCCAGGAGGTTCCTCCAGTGCATCGATGGTAATTTTCTGATGCAAATGGTGGAGGAGCCGACTAGGAGAGGAGCACTGCTGGACCTCATCCTCGCTAACAAGGAGGATCTGGCTGAAGCAGTAAAGGTTGAGGGCTGCCTTGGCTGCAGTGACCATGAAATGGTGGAGTTCAGGATCTCATGTAGCAGAAACAAAATAGCAAGCAGAATTGCAACCCTGGACTTTGCCAAGGCAAACTTTGGATTTTTCAAGCAATTACTAGAGAAAATCCCATGGGCAAGGCTGTTTGAAGGTAAAGGGGCCCAAGACAGTTGGTTAACGTTCAGGGACTGCTTCTACCGTGCTCAAGATCAGAGCATCCCGACACGTAGGAAGTCAAGGAAGGGAGCCAGGAGACCTGGGTGGCTAAACAGGTGTTGTGGTTTGACCCTGGCCGGCAGCCAGGTACCCACACAGCCGCTCTCTCACTCCCCTTCACTGTTAGACAGGGGGAGAAAATATTTCCAAGGGCTCAGAGTTCGAGATAAGGACAGGGAGATCACTCTCATTTACCGTCCCGGGCAAAACAGACTCAATTTTGGGGAAATTAGGTACATCTATTAGAAGAACTAATCAGAGAGGAGTAGTGAAAAGTGAGAAAGAGCAAACAGATCTTAAACAGAACACCTTCCCCCCATCCCTCCCTTCTTCCCGGGCTCAACACCAATCCTGGTTTCTCCCCCTGAGCGGCGCAGGGGGACAGGGAGAGGGGGTTACGGTCAGTTCATCCAACGTTGGTTCCACCACTGCTTCTTCACTCCGGGGGAGGACTCTTCACTCTTCCCCAGGGCCACTGTGGGGTCCCTCTCACGGGAGACAAGCTTCACGCTCTCTTCTCCGGCGTGAGTCGTCCCACGAAGGGCAATTCATCACAAACTGCCCAACGGGAGACACCTCACCAGGGGCAGCCCACCCCTCGTGAGTCTGAGGCGCAGTCCTTCAGGGGAAACTGCTCCAGCGTGAGCCACCCGCAGCGTCCCAAAAGTCCCACCGGCCAGCCTGCTCCAGCGTGGTCATTCCTCTCTTCCACGGGCTACAGGTTCCGGCAGCGACTTGCTCTGATGCGGGCTTCCCACAAGCTACGGTCCCCTTCAGGCATCCACCCACACAGCGTGGAGTCCTCTACACGGTGGACATCTACGCAGTGATCCTCACGGTGGACATCTGCACCTCGCCCATGGGCTGCAGAGGGACAACCCGCTTCACCATGGTCTTCACCACAGACCCGGGGGACTCTCCGCTCCGGTGCCTGGAGCTCATCCTCCCCCCTCCTCCTTCTTCCCTGACCTTGGTGTCTCCACGTATTCTCACTCCTCCATCTCTGTGCCAGCTGTTGTGGTGCAGTTCTTTTTCCCCATTTCTTAAATATGTTTTCACAGAGGGTTCCTCTGCTATCACTTTACTGACAGGCTCAGCCTTGGCCAGCGGCGGGTCCCTCTTCGGAGCCATCTGGCATTGGCTCTATCAAACTCAGGGAACTTCTGGCAGCTTCTTGCAGAAGCCACCCTGCAGCTCCCCCCCTGCCGCCAGAATCCGGCCAGGCCAAACCAAAACAACAGAGATCTGCTGGGTAAGCTCAAGTGCACGAGGAGAATTTACAGATCTTGGAAGGCGGGGCTGGCCACTTGGGAAGAATATAAGGCTGTTGTCCGAGGATGTAGGGAGGCAACTAGGAAAGCAAAGGCCTCCCTAGAATTAAACCTGGCGAGAGGGGTCAAGGACAACAGGAAGAGCTTTTTCAAATACGTGGCAGATAAAACTAACACCAGAGGCAATGTAGGCCCACTGATGAATGGGTTTGGTGCCTTGGTGACAGAAGATACAGAGAAGGCAGAGTTACTGAATGCCTTCTTTGTCTCTGTCTACTCTGCCGGAGGCTGTCCTGAGGAGCCCCGTTCCCCTGAGGCCCCAGAGGAAGTCAGGGCAGTGGAGGAGTTTGCTTTAGTCGATGAGGACTGGGATAGGGACCAATTAAGCAATCTGGACACCCCTAAATCCATGGGTCCAGACGGGATGCATCCACGGGTGCTGAGGGAGCTGGCTGATGTCATTGCTAGACCACTCTCCATCATCTTTGCCAAGTCTTGGGAGACGGGAGAGGTGCCTGAGGACTGGAGGGAAGCAAATGTCACTCCAGTCTTCAAAAAGGGCAAGAAGGAGGACCTGGGTAACTATAGACCGGTCAGCCGCACCTCCATCCCTGGGAAAGTGATGGAACGACTTATCCTTGGTGCCATCTCAAGGCATATCAAGGATAAGAGGGTCATTAGAGACAGTCAACATGGCTTCACCAAAGGGAAGTTGTGCTTGACCAACCTCACAGCCTTTTACGAGGATATAACAAGGTGGGTAGATGATGGCAGAGTGGTGGATGTGGTCTACCTTGACTTGAGTAAAGCGTTTGACACAGTCTCCCACAGCATCCTTGTTGCCAAACTGAGGAAGTGTGGTCTAGACTCTCGGGTAGTGAGGTGGACTGTGAACTGGCTGAGGGGAAGAAGTCAAGGAGTTGTGGTCAATGGGGCGGAGTCTGGTTGGAGGCCTGTATCCAATCCCTCAAGGGTTGGTACTGGGACCAGTATTATTCAATATATTCATCAATGCCTTGGATGAGGGACTAGAGAGTACTATCAGCAAGTTTGCTGATGACACCAAGCTGGGAGGAGTGGCTGACACGCCAGCAGGCTGTGCTGCCATCCAGCGAGACCTGGACAGGCTGGAGAGTTGGGCGGGGAAAAATTTAATGAAATATAACAAGGGTAAGTGTAGAGTCTTGCATCTGGGTAGGAACAACCCCAGGTTCCAGTATAAGTTGGGGAATGACTTATTAGAGAGCAGTGTAGGGGAAAGGGACCTGGGCATCTTGGTGGGCAGCAGGATGACCATGAGCCAGCAGTGTGCCCTTGTGGCCAGGAAGGCCAATGGCATCCTGGGGTGTATTAGAAGGGGGGTGGTTAGTAGGTCGAGAGGGGTTCTCAAATAGCAAATGTCAAGCGATTGCTGACACACAGAATGTGCCAGGGGGGAATGCTATTGCTGTGCTAGTTCTTCCCTGGACAGCCCCTGCACAGCCCCCCAAAAATTGATGATCCGCCGTTCTGCACCTCCACTGAATGCCGAAAACTCCAGACAGAGCCTAGCTCCGAAACTGAGAAAGTCCCGCTATTGCTCCCTCGGAGAAGGTGCCAGGAAGGAATGCTCGTGCTGGCCTGCACCTTCCCCGGACAGCACATCCACACCCATGGTAACACTGGTCATCGACGTTTTCTGAGCAAACTTATTTTCCATTGAACATATAAAACTCCAGAAGAAACCCAGCATCAAAAATGCGAATGTCCCGCAATTGCTCCCTCACAGAAGGTGCTGGGAAGGGACGATAATGCTGGCCTGCACCTCCCCAGGACTGCACCTACACAGACCCACTGATATAAAGGATCTGAGCTATCTCACCCGAACTATCATTCGCTGAACGTATCAAACTCAAAACAGAGCCAAGCTCTGTAATTTTGTAGCCTGGCTTCAAAACAGCCAACATCCAGCATTTGTTCCCAGAAGAAAGGTGCCAGGAAAGAACACGAGTGCTGACCTGCACCTTCCCTCGACAGCCCTTCCACAGAACCACTGATCTGCGCTTTCTCAGTCCGGACATATTTCACTAAATACATCAAAATTCAGACGGAGCCCGTCTCCAAAATAGCCAACGTCCAGCAATTGCTCCCCCAGAGAAGTGTCAAGAAGGAATGCCAGTGCTGGCTGCACCTTCCCTGGAGTGCCCTTACACGCACCCACTAACACTGGTGCCCCCACATTCTGTGCCAACTTCTCCTGCATTGAATATGTAAAACCTCGGGCAGAGACCAGCTCCAAAATTGCAAACGTGCAGCCTTTGCTCCCACAGAGAGGGTGCAAGGAAGAAATACAATTGAGAAGACCCAACTAGGCACTAGACCCAACTCTTAAACTTAGAATAATGATCCAGATTGCACATACGCCCACCCTTATAAAGATGAGGACTCTCAGCCTCGAGCACGTCCCCTGACCGGCGTCCCAGCCCGAGGGGGAGGCTGTGCCCCGACGGCAGGACCTGCTGCTCCCGAGGGACTCGCTCCCACACGGCCCCAGCAGCACCTCGTTTGAAAGCTCAGTCGAATCTGAGCTGTGGTCAATCAAAGTCACATCGGCCTCCCACTGGACACCAGCAAACTTGTTGGGTGTGCACCCGGGCTGGTGGGTTAGACCCACACTAGCCAGAAACTTGCAGCTGTTTTTCTGAAGTCTGCCTGGCACCTGCTGTGAGGGGAGGCAGCCCAGAGCAGGAGGAATAAACCTGCCACAGGAGGGCTGGGGTGTGGGAGTGCTGGGGAGCCCGAAGGGCCGGAGATGTCCTGGGAAACCGGCTGGGATGGAGAGAGAGCCTGAGGGAGTTGAGGCCTTGGCCGGATCCACTGCCCCCGGCATAGAGCAGCTGTTGATGGGCGAAGGCCTCCCAGGAGACAGAGTGAAAAGATTTTCTGCACCGCATGTTCCTCGTGCCCTCCTGTGTCCCCCAGAGGGGCTCAACCTGCCCCTCGAGGCGCCTGCTCTCGGCCACCTGCAGCTGCAGCTCGCTGCCTTCTCCCTGCAGGTGGGCACTGGGTTACACCAGAGGCTCCCCAAGAGGGCCTGGGCTAGGCCAGGCTCTTGTTCCTGCTGCTGGGCAACTTTTAGGGTGCCCCTGGAAGCAAACGTGGGAAACTCCCCTCCCTTGCAGGGAGTCCTTCTGCCTCCGGCATCCCTGCTTCCCGCCAGTGCTCGTGAGGTGCCCTTAGAGAGGTGGTCACTCCCACCGCTCTGCTGTGGCCTGAAGGAAGGTAGGCACAGGCAAAGGGCCCTTGCCAGGAGACTCCCCGTTGCGGCACAAGGGGGTCAGGTCCCTGCTGGCTCCCCGGGGGGCCAGGCCACCCGCTCTGCGGCACAGACGCCCTGAGCAGGTGAGCCGGGAAGGGGCGGGTGGAGACGAGCTCTCGCAGTCGGCTCAGCCAGAGCGGGCGGCCCACGGGCCTGTCCGAAGGGGGCTCCTGGCGGGCCCCGTGCAGCCCTCCTGGGCAGCGGCCGGGCGGCGGCACGGCAACCCGTGACGTCGCAATGCAGCACCGCGGTGACGCGACGAGGTGCTGGCTATATAGAGAGCGCCGGGCGGCAGAGCGGTGGCATCTGGCCACGGCTGGGTGCCTCTGGCTGGAGAGCAGTCGGTGCGAGGTCGCAGCTCCAGGAGCTCTCTGGGAGGAGCCGTGGAGCACCGTCTCCCCTCTCGCCGGGTTCGGGCTGCTTTGGGGCAGCCAGTCTGCGTTGCTGCCTCGGCAGCAGGACTTAGCTGAATTCTCCTGTTGTCTCTGCACAGGTGGTTTGCACGCTGAAGGAATTCAACGAATACAGGCAGTACCTGACCACGCTCAAGCTGGAGGCAGAGAAAAGGGCCAGGCGAGAAGAGGTGGGCAAAGCGTGGAGGAAGGAGGGGGCTGTGCTGGTGGGATGGGCACTGTGGCAGGGAAGGAAGCCCCAGACGGCTGGGAGCTGGGCTGGGAGCTGGGCCGGGAGCTGGGCCTGCACAGGGTGCTGGGGCGTGCACAGGCATGAAGGGGTTGCGCAAGCCCATGAAGTCCTTGGGGAGGCCCTCCTCTCCTGCCTTCCCTGCGGGGCTGTTAGCTGACTCTTGGGCTGGGCGTGTGGGAAGCCTCAGGTCGCAGGGGCCTGAGGGCTCGTCAGGGCCACAGCCAGTCACAACCTGGTGTCTCCTTTTTTCAGGAAAGCCTGCGTCAACGCCCGGCCAAGGTCAAGGATGGCGCCAAAGTGCTGGCACCCATTGGCACTTCTGGGCTGGTGGAAAAGCAGCTGCTGCAGCCCCAAAAACCTTCCTGCCCACCTCCAGCCGAGGGCCAGAAGTCGGTGCGACATAGAAGACTGCGAGCAGCTTTGGCCCGAGGCAAAAAGGTGCCAAGGTGCCTGGGAGGAGGGTCACCGGTGATGATGAGTGCCAGACAGAGGCAGCCGTCATTGCCGACATCGTGCTCAGAGGTGCCGCTGAACAAATGACTGCAGGGGAAGTCCAGAAGCTCGCGGAGGTGGCTGAGGCTGTGGTGGAGGAGGTGCTGCAGAGAGTGAAGGCTCGTGGGGCTCAGTCGGCCTACGTTTTAAGGAAGGCTGCCCTGGGCATCAGAGCAAGCTGCTGTGGCAGCGCCCAAAGAGAAGAGCCTTTGGATAAATCTCCTTCAGATCGGCGGCAGGAAATTGCCCTGACGGCCAAGGAACTTGTAGCCACCGTGTTGGAGATGTTGGGAAAGCACGTGGCCTCCAGCACGGCCGAATCACCTGAGCCAGGGCTGGCAGGCAGGCAGAAGGAGCAGCCTGTATCTGGAGGAGGCAGCCGAGCCCACAAAGCCGACAAGGAGAAATGGGGGCAAGCTGCAACAGCAGCTTCTGCCCGAGCAGCGTCAGTGCCTGGTCTTGACAAACTTGTCGGAGAAGTCGTCGAGAGTGTTTGCTACACCTTAGAACACTTTGTGGCTTCTCAGCTGCACCCAGCCTCCAGCTGCGAGTACGTGGAAATCCTGGAGCTTCCCCAGGGAAAGCAGCAGCGAGTGGGAGCCAGCACAGGCAAGAAGTTGCCGGCATTGCAGCCACAGCCAAAGGCAAGCGCTGCCGGCGCTTTGCGACTGAGTCGCAGAATTGCCGGGGAGAGCATCCAAAATGTGGTCTCCCGAGTCGAGCAGCACCACGCAGAGCGGGCTGGGTATCGCCAAGGCGTTGCCCTTCCTGAGCTGCCTGGAACGGCGCGGAAGCAGTCGGGGAGCAAAGTGACGCCGAAGCCAAGAGCCTGGGCCAACGTTTTGGATATCAGGCGCATGGCAAGGCGGATCGTTGCTTCTCTGCTGGAGCGGATCTCTCGGCTTGGGCCTGCACTGACCTCCAGACTTGGAAGATGCGTGGCAGAGACACCGTCCACAGAAGCAGCTGGAGAGCAGAGCTGTCCCACTGCTTGTTGAGAAGCACGCACGAACTCCGAGATGGTGGAAAATGGAATTCACTTTATTGCCAGCAGGCACACATATTTATACCTACTAGCACGAAGCACTATTTTTGGGTTACAAACAAGAGATCAGACTATACAGCCAGGGTTGTTATTAGCTCATGTGCTCCTTCAATCACTCTGTTATCACACAGGGAAAACAGACTTTGCCAGGTCTGTTTTGATCATACTCTCCCATTCACTCCCATGCGCATCTGGTGTACAAGAAGCACCTTATCTGTTCATTCTCACGGGCAAGCTCTCAACACGAGCTGTACTTGGCTGGTCAGGGTCTCTTTTCATAATTAGGAAGCAAGAGTTATGCACTTGTTTAGAAAAGAGCTCAAGGACGAAAGTCTTAACTCTGCAACGCAGTGCTGCCAGCACAGCCAACTAAAATGTAGGGTATCCACAAGTCTTGAAAAGAGAAGACTTGGGGGGGACCAAAGAGCTGCCTTCCAGTACCTGAAGGGATCCTACAGGAAGGCTGGGGAGGGACTTTTGACAAGAGCGTCCACTGACAGGACAAGGGGAAATGGGTTTAAGTTGAAGGAGAACAGATGTAGGTTAGATCTTAGGAAGAAATTCTTCAGTCTAACGGTGGCAAGACTTTGGAATAAATTACCCAGAGAGGCTGTGGCTGCCCCCTCCCTGGAGGTGTTCAAGGCCAGGGTGGACAGAGCCTTGAGTAGCCTGACCTAGTTGAGAGGTGACCCTGCCCGTGACAGGGAGGTTGGATTAGAGGATCTCTAAGGCTCCTTCCAGCCTGGGCCATTCTAGGATTCTACGATTCTTGTGGGCTCGCCAGCACAGGAAACAGGTGAGAAAGGGGCGATTCCCTGCTTTGGTCGTCAGCTCGGGGACTGTCCACGACATCTCCAAGCAGAGGACGCACCAGGATGTTTCAGAAGAGGTTCCTCACGAAGCCACGTGAAATGCAGCCGAGGGGCAAAACTATCTAGAGATGACGTGACAGAGCACAGTAAGGAGTCAGGCACCCCAGAGGAAAACCCGGATCGATCACACAGAGCAGGCAACGAGCAACTTGAGCCCGTGTCCTCGAGTGATCCCGGGGAGATTCTGCGCGGTGCTGATAACACACCGTGTCGTCCCAGGCAGTTATTCCAGGAATGTCAACTCGCAGCAGCAGCCCAGCTTGCTAAAACACGGAGACAGGACAGCTCAGGGACCGAGACTGCGGCTGGCGGCACACACGCCGTCTTACTGACGTTTAGGGCACCAGCCTGTGAACGCAGAGCGGCAGGAGCAGGAAAACTTGCCTCGAGGCCCGCCGGTGGTGTCGTACTGGTGTGCCCTGCTGGACGCGGTACCTTTGCCCGAACACAACTGCCACGAGCCTTCACAGATGGAAACAAGACATGGATTGCTGACATTTGGTCGTGTTTCCACCAGGGAAGGAAAAAAAAGGGGAAAAAAAAAAGAAAAAAGAGTACTTTAATCTCCTCTCTGGAAGCACTGTCAGTAGAAAGCGATTTCTGCAAGTTTTCCGACCTGATGTGCACTCCCAATGTTTGATCACCGAATCAGCTGATTCACACCTTGTGTTTGAGACCCTCTGGCGGCTGATCTTTGCAGCAGGCTCAGCAGCGTGAAAACTAACACCAGGGCCAGAATCTGATGAAGTGAACAGCGAAGCTCTTCATTCAGTTTGGCCAATACTTCAACGAGAGCCTTGATTTATTTTTTTGAGTTCCTCCTCTCATTCTTCCCCCATGAGCCATACCAACTTCTTGCATGATTTTCAGCAGCTCCACTTGTGTGAGGAGCACGGGTACAACGCCCGGCACATCTGCGGCGTAGGACCGTGAGTCGGAATTAGCTACAAGGGATGAGGAATCCTCCAGGACGGGGCTATGCGGATGCCACAGACCCATTTGGAAGGACTTTCCCCCGTGTAGACAGATTATTCAGAATGTTTTCTGTGAGTGAAGAACGAGTAGCATTAACCCCACCAATCCATCTTAAATATCATTTGGGGCTGCCAGTGCACGTTGCCAGTGCCTGGACGTCGTTCCCAGGGACGTGTTGGAGGAGCAAGGGACTAGGCAGAGCCTGCGGGGCTCTCCCCAGGGCCCGCGGTGCCAGACAGGTTCGAGTCCCTCTGGGACTGGCCCCGGCCAAGGGACTGAGCAGAGGGGAAGATCTGTGGCCAGCGCACCTTGAGTGCCCTTCCTCCAATTTCTGCACCCTTCCCTCTCCTGAGATAAACGGGGCACGGTTGAGGTCTGGGGGAAAATTGTCAGCATTTATTGGCCTAGGCTGGCAACACGTCGTCCTCAGGGCAGCTGAATGCCTGGGGCGCTGTCCCTGCCCCGTCTCTCGCGCGCCTTCCCGTGCCGCTTCCTCGGGACGCTGCGCAGGCTCAGGCCCAGCTGCCATCTCGGGACACTCGCGTGGCTCTGGCAGCAGGACGTTACTCCTCTCGCTGCCCTGCGATGCAGGCACAGCGGAAAGCCCGGCGCAGAGCCCGCAGCGCCCTCCTGAACAGGGAGCGCCGGCGTCGAGCCGGGGTGTGCGGGAGAGCGGTGATGCCTGCGGGGGAAGGAAAGTGCAGGTGAGGGGCTGGGCAGGCAATGGGCAAGCTCCTGCCTGTCCCCCTCAGCCAGGGCTTCCCCCGGGGCATGGCCGGCCCCCCTGTGTGAACTCGGGACGTACCTTGGTCATCCTCGGGCACGGCCCTGCAGCCAGAGGAGGGCTCTGCGTCACCTCTGTGCTCAGAGGCCACTTGCTCGGGACGAGAAAACGTGTCCCCCTCTGCAGCGGCAAGGTGGGCTGCGCCAGCGTCTGCAGGAGGCTGCTGAGGCAGCGGAGAAGCTCTGGCATCGGGCACTTGGCTCTGCGGGCTGGGGCTGCTCCTCTCCGGTGCTGGGGAGTCATGGGAAGATCCTGAGGCCTCCTGATGGCCAGTGCTGGGGCAGCTGTTCTCCAGAGCTGGCGATTCCAGAGCCTGCTCCGAAGCTGCCTGGCTGCTTGGGCTGGGGTTGCTCCTCTCCGGTGCTGGGGAACCATGGGAAGGCCCCAGTGCCAGCTGGCTAGTGGCACTGGGGCCGGCGACCTTCAAGCTGGCACTGGAGACTGTAAGGAGAAGCAGGAAGGTCAAGGGCAGGGCCCCCCAGGCCCGGGGCGGTGCCCCCAGCCCTCCTGGAGCAGAGAGCCTCTGCCAAGCCCACCCTGGGAACCCACTGCCAGGACCTAGGACCCGGCCCATGGGCACCCTCCGGTGCTTTGCCTCTTACCAATGCCCTGGCCAGCACAGCCGTCGCACTCCCAGAGGGTCGTGCTGTCGCCCAAGTTGGAGCAGCCTCTGTGGGTGCCCTCAGCAGCGCAGGAGAAGCACCGCAGCAGTCGCCAGGGCCTGGGGAAGCAAACGGGAAATGGCTCTGAGGACAAAGTGACCGCAGTGCGGGGTTGTCCGGCAGAGCTCTTGTCCTTAGTCCTTGTGCTTGGAGCCCCTGGTGAGACAGAGCTCCCCGTGCAGAGCCCAGAGGTGCAGCTTTGGACACTTACCCCTCTTCCTCCACCTGCTCCCTGCCTCCTGGGCACAGGCACACAGCAACATCGCAGCGCCTGTGCCTCTCCGTCAGTTCTGTCTGTGCCTGGGTGCTCTCCCATGTTGGCAGCCTGTACATGAGGAAGGGAAATCTGGTGAGCCCCTGCTTCCCCAGCACTCGGCAGAAGGAGGTGTCTCTGCTCTTCCCCCTCTGCCCTGTTTCGAGCTCCTCCAGGAAAGTGAAGCCCCGGCTCACAGGATGGCAGGGGCAGTCCCTGGCATGGCGCAGCACTTGCCGGGCAGAAGGACACCAACCTGGCAGGGATTCGGATCCCCATGATGAGCATATTGGGGAGAAAGCGATCCCTGTCCCTGCAGAGCGGGCACTTGAAGCACACAAGGCCAGCGCTCAAAGCCAGTCCCTGCGGGAGAAGCAGAAGGAGCGTGAGTGAGGCCGTGGTGCTGCTGAGAGCCGGCTGTGCCCCGGGGGTGAGGGAACGGCTCCCACCTGGATGCAGCCGCGGTGGAACCAGGCGTGCTCGCACGCCGGGCACACCAGGGTGCTGAAGCACAGCCCGTCATCCAAGGGCTCCAGGCAGATGAGGCAGCTGGTGTCCTTGTTCCGAGCTGCCTCTGTTGCCTGCTTGAGGGTGTGATGTGAGCAGAAGGCCCTGGGGAGAAGAGGACAGGGATGGGGGAGGTGAGAAGCGCTGGGTCCTGCCCCGGTGGTGGCAAGGAGGGCAGAAGAGGGGGAAGGAGCCCCAGAGCTGGCCCGGCTCTGGCTCTGCCTGTGCCCGGCCGCTGGGAAGCGTCCCTGCGGGCTCCTTTCTTGTCAGGCTGATGCCGGCAGGAAGGGGCTGGAGGTGAGGGGCCTCCCCCCGGCAGAGCCGCTGCCTTACTTGTAGTCCCCGAAGAACTGGGTGACGCATCCTCCCCTGGCGGCACAGGGGAGATGGAAGCTGCAGCGGCAGCAGGTCACACCACAGGTGACGGCGGCCCCACTCTCGTGGCAGACGATGCAGACCTGGAAGGGACAGCGCAGCCCCCATCAGCAGCAGCCTCGAGCCCCCCAGCCAGGGCGCAGGATGGGGCCGCTGCGGGGTCGCAGCCCAGAGACCCGCCTGGCTGACGAGGCTCCTGAGGAGCTGCTGCTGGGAGCAAGACTTGTGTCCCAGAGCCGGCTGGAGGGGCTGGGGGCTCTTTCCCGGGCTCTGGGCTGAGCTCCCGCAAACCTCTGCCGGCACAAACCTCCTAACCTTGCTGGGCCCTCACCTTCTGTGCTGCCGGCTCGATGGCCCGTCGAACGTCATCGTGACGAAATATGAAGGATTCTTCATCCTTGACCCGGTACTGAGAAAGGTCGCTGGCAAAAAGCTTCAGGAGAGAAAATACGAGGCTCGAGTGAGGAGAGCCAGGCAGAGCCTGCCTGAGGAGAGCGGGAGGAAGGCCCGGAGAGACTCACCAGGCAGAACTTATGGACACAGAGATCTTCGTGCTGCAGTTTGTGCCCGCAGACCTCCGGGTCGGCCTCTGCCCGGCGGCACAGCACGCATGCTGGAGGGGGAGAGCAAACAGCACTGGGCGTGAGCAGCTCCGCGGGGCCGGGGAAGCGTCCCCGAGGGATTGCCCCCCGAGGGCCGCTCCGTCCCTGCCCGGCTGGCTGATGGGCAGGGCTGGAGGGGGAGGAAGGGGCCCTGGTCGGCACGGGTGTCCCCGCAGGTCCCCCTTCCCACCCTGGGCCCCCCTGACTGAGGAGAGGAGCACTTGGGGAGCTCCTGCCTCCCCCCGGCACCGCTGTGGGCCCCGCATTGAGAGCCCCGACAGCCAGTCCCTCCGCCCGGCCGCGGGAGGGACACTCTGCTCTCACCCTGCTCTGTCGAGCTGGCAGCTTGTTCCTCGTAGGCTGGAACCACAAACATCTCCAGAGCCCGGGAAATCCTCCCAGCAGCGCAACGTGTGTCTCGCAAAGACACCTCTGCAAGACTCTGGGGGAGAAGCGGGATGCGGGTGAGCTCCAGCGCAGGCCTAGAGCCCCGAGGTGTGGGGCACCCCCTCCCTCGGCAGCCCCGTCCCTGCCCTGCGCTCTCCTCACCTCGCCACGTCACACTGACGCCAGATGGGAGCCCCGTGCTCCTTTATATGGGCTTGGCCCTGCAGGTCACGCTGCCCGTCACTGTGACATCAGCAGCGCTGGCCTCGGTGACATCAGCAGGGCCAGCAACTGTGACATCAGCAGTGTGTGCCCCAACTACGGGCAGGGACGCCCTCGGCCACCTGCCAGCCCCCTGAGACAGCCCCGGGTGTGGCCAGAAGCAGCGGGACCCCCAGCTGGGCAGGTCCGGCAGCGCTTCAGGACACGGGTGGGCACGGACCTGGCAGGGGTGGGTTAACAGGCGGCCTCAGTGATTTTAGACAACTTTCCCATCCCAAATGATTCCCAGGACTTCCCATGAAGTCCTGTACAACCAGTTCGCCAGGTCAAAGTAAACTGCACCCCCCTGCCCTGTGCAGCAAACGATCCCGGTCGCTTTCCTGCAAGGGAACCAGGAAAGACGAATCTTTAAACCCGGCGGCTGTTAAGGGACCCGGGTTGGCGTTCAGACGCCCCGTTGGGCTCCTGCACAGGCCAGACAGGAGAGTTCAAGGGGGAGGGTGGAGGAGCAACGGTCTCTTTCTCCCTCAGCTCAGCTGCCTCCTTCCCCTGTGCCCAAGGGCAGGGGCAGGGGTTCCCATTCCCAGTCTGAGAGGGGGCGCAGGCTGGGGCAGGTGCTCGGAGGCAGCCATGACACCCAGCACCCACTCTCTCCCTTTCGAGCCTACCCAGGTCCCACAGACCTGGGGCCAGTCCCAGGCTCCTTCCAGTTTTCGTCTCCTGGCAGCCAACACTGACTCCAGCAGTTGCCTGGGGCTGAGAATCTCCAAACACACCAGTTACCCCAGTTTGTTTCCCATCGGCAGCTGCCCCCTTGGGGTCAGCAGCATCGGTTGGAAGTGCCGACATCTGGGCCCCTGGACCCCCAGAAAGGGTGTCGGGTGTTTTAGAGGAACCAAGAGGAAAGCGATTAAGAAGCCCCCGTGGCTGATTGCCGTGAGCTTCCTTCAGTGAACCCACCAGCTGCTCCCGGCTCTGTCTGGGGACAGTGGGTCTCGTCTGTGGGTCAGATCTCTCTCTGGGGCCCAGGGGGTGCTCCTCGGGCTGTCGCGCAGAGCCCTGAGCATCCTTCTGAAGAGGGAGCGCCGCTGCCCTGGAGCGCTGGTGCCTGGGGGCAAGGAGAGCTGCAGGCGAGCAGCAAGCTCCTGCCTGCCCCCGCCACCCAGGGCTTTCCCCACGGAGGGGTGGCCGGGCCAGGGCCAGCCCCCGTCCTGGCCAGCCCTGAGCGCCTCAGGGACAAACTGCTGCCGCTCGACCTCCAGCAGCTGGAGCCACCTCTCCTCCAGGACAGCCTGGGTGTCCAAATCCCTGTCCGCGGCCAAAGATGCCCAGGCTGCTTCTGCCCGCAGGGGAGCGGCTGGCCCACGAGCTGCCTCCGCTTGTGTCGCTCCCCTGCAGCGCCCGGCGCTGCCTCTGCAAGAGAAGCTGGGGAGAGGGGCTGCGTGACTGCGGCCCTTGCCCCACCTTGCCCCAGCCCAGCTGGAATTGCTCCCGTGGCCGGGCTACCCTGCCAGCCCGGGGCAGGGCTCAGCCCCACGGGGCTGCCTGTGCCCCCCCCAGCACCTCCTGCTGCCCGTCAGCAGCTCCCGGGCAGGTGTTCGGCCCCGTCTCCCCGCCTTGGGATCCCCACCTGTGCGTGGCGGCTCCGGGCAGCCTGCGACCTCCCCAGCCTGGAGACCAGCTCTGTCACGCGTACGGGCAGGCTCTGTGGTGGGAAGGGGACGCCCTGCGGGCAGGAGACACGGGATGGAGGCAGCTGCGTTGGGACAGCAGCCCCTGCAGCCGAAGGTCCCCGACAAAGGATGCGCTGGAGTCTCTGGGAGAGCGTGGGAGCAGGGTTGCTCCCTGCTTTGCTGCTGGGTGTTTGTGAGTCTGGAGGGACAGGCGGGTGGGTGTCTGGTGGGAGAAGTCTGGGGCCAGCCCCACAGAGCCAAAGCCTGTCCCAGAACCTCCCTCACCACGCGCTGGACGGTGTCCTGCAGAGCTGTGGCACAGCCCTTGGCACTCACTTTCCTGGCCCTGCGAAGCGTGTTCCGACGACCAGCCGTCTCCTTTCCTGTCACTCTGTACTGGGTTTGCCTGGACGGATTTTGGTGGCAGGGAGGGCTGTAGGGGTGGCTTCTGCAAGAAGCTGCTAGAAGCTCCCCCTGAGTCTGACAGAGCCAACGGCATCCGGCTCCAAAGAGGGACCCGCCGCTGGCCAAGGCTGAGCCTGTCAACAATGACAGGAGAGGAGCCCTCTGTGAAAACATATTTAAGAAACAGGAAAAAAAGAACTGCACCACAACATCTGGCAGAGAAAGAGAGGAGTGAGAGACTGTGAAGACCCCAAGGTCAGTGAAGAAGGAGGGGGGGATGATATAAGAAAACTGTACGATAATTTAAGATAACAAAACTGTAGGATAATTAAACGGCAACGTCTTGAACAATGCCCTCTGAAGTGATGAATCTAAAATGCCCGTTCTGGCCGGCAGTGTGAGCAAAATTGCCTGAACCACAGGAACCAGACTGTCTGCACAGAACCGCCCTCTGGCTGGTGCTGGTCCTGCGGTTTGGGGGGGTTGCCAACCCCACATTGTGAGTCGAAGGTGAAAAGGACGTAATGAGGAAGACTTCAGGCCTTCCTCCTGAAGACGCCCCTTCACGATCTCCAGACGGCAACACGCACGTGCCAGGAGGAGGAGACGTGTGATAACGACTTCACGGAAGCAGCTGCAACAATCACGCCTATTCCTTGAGCTAATTGCACTAACCCAACCCGTGTTAGTGAATATGTATAATTTTGAGTATAAATAACTGTTTGTTTTGGTCATGGGTGTGCGAGCTTGGAGGCGAAATCCCCTCGCACCCAGCGCTGCAAGAAACACACCTGCTTCGTGACTCCTTGGGAGCTGCAGAGTTTGTTTCCGTGCGTAAACGTGAAGGCTCGGTCTTGCGTCTTTTCCAGTCTCTGTCAGCATTATCAGTCACCTCCTTCGCATTGGGATCGTTCATCTCCCATCATGAAACTCCTTGAAATCCCCGTGCTCTTTTTAACCCTGGCAACAGACTCAACACTTTTGTCCTTTTAAGAAAAGAAATGCAGACGCAGCTCATCTTAAGATGCAGACCTTCCATTTCACCTCGTTCCCACGACTGCTTGAAGCAAAGCTCTCACAAAACAGATAAAACCTCCTCCTCCCCGTGTTCCAAGCCAGCTTCAAGGACAGAGCCTTTGTTTAGGCCTAAGCTGGGTTGTCCACGTTTTTAAAGTTATAACAAGAAATTCCTCTACATATCCCCCTTTTTCTTTTTGGACAACCCAGGCTTCATCCGCTAGCTTGCTTATCATTTTCTTGATTATACTTATCAAACAACTAAACATAAGTAAGCCTATAACAATTAAAACTGTAATAACCAAAAATGCCTTAACTAAACTCTTAATTCATCCTGTCAAAGTTCTCACACCCATCGCCCTAAATCATACTTTGATCCTTAATCACACACTTCTAACAAAGCAAAAGGCAGCTGGTTTCCCTGCCTTGCTTTTAGCTAAAGAAAGATCACTCTGCTGGTTAGTACATAAACCTTAACACCTACTATGTGGCTTTGGTTACACAACCAATATAAGCTTCATTGTTAGTCACACAAGGAGGATACATATTAATACAACAGGTAACATTGAGAACAGTCACATTTTCCCACAATTGCTCTACCATCAGCTGTAAGCATCTTCTGCCAGTCCAGTCCATATCATCGTTGGTAATCGGTACTCAGGGTCCCATCACGTCACGGGCGAAACAAAGGGATTCAACAGGCAGGCCCAGTGCATGGTCGTGTTGCTGCTGTGCTGTTGAAGTGACAGGATGCTGCACAGCCACATCATGCAGGATCATGCGGTTCTCAAGTCCCTTGTCCGTTATTAATAATAACAGGACACTCAATCGAACTGGCTGCTTCCCAATCTCCCTCTATTATAACGTCTCTGATGACACCGCTCCATCGCTGTTGCAAAGGATCCTTTATGGTTCAAGCTTGAAAATCAGGCTTGAGTGAGGGAGCTGATGGTAGTGGGGGAGCTGAACTGGTTTAAGGGTTTCTTCTATTTCTCGCTGTCCAGTTGATAATTCAGCGAGTTTGTTCAGGATCTCTTTCAGGGGTTCATCCTGATCTTCCTTCTTCCCCCTCTCTCTTTTTTTTTTTTTTTTTTTCTTATTATTAGCTCAAGTATTACTTCGATCACGCTGTTATCACACAGGGAGAGCAGAATTCCCAGGTCTGTTTTGATCATACTCTCCCGTTCACTCCATGCACATCTGGTGTACAAGAAGCGTCTTATCTTCATTCTCACGGACAAGCTCTCAACATGAGCTGTACCTGGCTGGTCAGGGTCTCTTTTCATAATTAGCAAGCAAGAGTTATGCACTTGCTTAGAAAAGAGCTCAGCTCAAGGACGAAAGTCTTAATTCTGCAACGCAGTGCAGTTTCTCCTTTTTTTTTTTTTTTTCTTTTTTTTCTTCCACCCAGTCGGACGAGCAGGGAGTTTCTTCCTTTGCCTTTTTCCTTTCCTGCCCTCCCCCAACGCTTCGATCGCTGCCGCAGCAACTTCTTTTCTGCTTGCATGATTTCTAGAGTGTGTATTACGGTTTTCCAAACCGTTCCTAGTTCTTTCACTTCCTTTCCTTCTGTTCCTCCCTCTAAAGTACAGTCCCACAAAAAGTCTCCTACTTCACGCCATTCCGTGGAACTAAAGATTAATGGTGGGTCGTTCATTTTCTCCGTTTCCGAGCCCATGGGGCTAATACTAAGGAGGCGAGTTGCCGCGTCCGTTTCCATCGCGGTCTTACCTTGGCAGGGGCTTGATCAGCTGCTCAAGCTCTGTCTCCGGTGCCCTTTTGGTCACACTCGGAACTCTCCTGCCTCCAGCTCTCCGGCTCCCAAATCGCTCACGTCCGATGCTTCGGAGTCTTCCCGCATTTAAGCAATCCGCATTTAAGCGTCATAGAGGGTCCCTTGTTCAGGCGCCAGTCCCGTCGGAGAGCCGGTCAAGACAACGACAAATCCCACCGATATGGCTACAAGTAGTTCGCCCTGAGCAGCAGCTTTATTCCACACCCTTGTTACTGGGGAAGGGTTGCTCGACTAAAATACCGAGGTTCCTAAATGAATCTACCGAGGGTGTCCCAACGGCTTGAGCCGTGTTTTAAACCGAATCGACATTCTTGGGCTTCAGGCCCCTGAAGGGTGAAATGTCCCTTCGCTCACCACCTACTCACTGCCAGACGAACTGCCAGCGTCCCAGCAACGATCTTGCAGGGAGGAGAGACACAAACACCAAAATCAGTTCCTGTATCGAGAGCGATGTTGGTAAAACAGGTTCGGCGCTTGCCCAGAGAGGCCGTAGCCCTGCCTGGGGCGGAGGGAGAGAGCGATGCCCTTCAACCGGCCCCTCAGGCATCGCGGTTCCTCGCTCCCGGGTTAGTGACCACTTTCTCCACATTCTCGCCCCCAAATCCTGAGGTTTCTGCCCCAGGTGATGGCCTGGAAACATGGGGTTGGAGCTGGAAATGAGGGGCTGGGGCTGGGAACGAGGGTTTGGGGCTGGGAAAGAGGGTTTGGGGCTGGAAATGAGGGGTTGCGGCTGGAAACGAGGGGTTGGGGCTGCAAATGAAGGTTTGAGGCTGTAAACGAGGGGCTGGGGCTGTAAACGAGGGTTTGTGGCTGGAAACGAGGGTTTGGGTCTGGGAATGAGGATTTGAGCCTGGGAACAAAAATTTGGGGCTGGAAAAGAGGGTTTTAGGCTGGAAACGCAGGTTTGGCCCTGGAAACAAGGGTTTGGGGCTGGGAACGAGGGTTTGTGGCTGGAAACGAGGAGTTGGGTCTGGGAACGAGGGTTTGGGGCTGGTTAGGAGGGGCTGGGGCTGGAAAAAAGCAATCCAGGAGATCCGTGGAATGCACTGATGATAACTTGCTTCTCCAAGTGATAGAGGAACCAGCAAGGGGAAGTGCCATGGGATAAAGTCCTGGAGGGGCTGGGAGCCCAAGAAAGCTGGTCAACTTTCAAGGAGCAAATCTCAATTGTTCGCTCTTGGGGGGGCTCGTCTCCAAAATGACCGGGCACACCAGGGTGCCGAAGCACAGCCCGTCATCCAAGGGCTCCGGGCAGATGAGGCAGCTGGTGTCCTTGTTCCGAGCTGCCTCTGTTGCCTGCTTGAGGGTGTGATGTGAGCAGAAGGCCCTGGGGAGAAGAGGACAGGGATGGGGGAGGTGAGAAGCGCTGGGTCCTGCCCCGGTGGTGGCAAGGAGGGCAGAAGAGGGGGAAGGAGCCCCAGAGCTGGCCCGGCTCTGGCTCTGCCTGTGCCCGGCCGCTGGGAAGCGTCCCTGCGGGCTCCTTTCTTGTCAGGCTGATGCCGGCAGGAAGGGGCTGGAGGTGAGGGGCCTCCCCCCGGCAGAGCCGCTGCCTTACTTGTAGTCCCCGAAGAACTGGGTGACGCATCCTCCCCTGGCGGCACAGGTGAGATGGAAGCTGCAGCGGCAGCAGGTCACACCACAGGTGACGGCGGCCCCACTCTCGTGGCAGACGACGCAGACCTGGAAGGGACAGCGCAGCCCCCATCAGCAGCAGCCTCGAGCCCCCCAGCCAGGGCGCAGGATGGGGCCGCTGTGGGGTCGCAGCCCAGAGACCTGCCTGGCTGACGAGGCTCCTGAGGAGCTGCTGCTGGGAGCAAGACTTGTGTCCCAGAGCCGGCTGGAGGGGCTGGGGGCTCTTTCCCGGGCTCTGGGCCCGGGTGTGCTGCCCAGCTCTTTTTCTTTCTCTTCTTGATAGCAGCAGAGTATTCTCTCCTCACCGTCATGGCCTATGACCGCTACGTGGCCATCTGCCAACCCCTGCACTACGGGACCCTCCTGGGCAGCAGAGCTTGTGCCCACATGGCAGCAGCTGCCTGGGACAGTGGCTTTCTCAATGCTCTCCTGCACATGGCCAATACATTTTCAGTGCCCCTCTGCCAGGGCAATGCTGTGGGACAGTTCTTCTGTGAAGTTCCCCAAATCCTCAAGCTCTCCTTCTCACACCCAGAATCCCTCAGGGAAGTTTGGCTCATTGTGGTTAGTTGTTGTTTAGCATTTGGGTGTTTTGTTTTCCTGGTGGTGTCCTATGTTGGGATCTTCAGGGCCGTGCTGAGGATCCCCTCGCAGCAGGGACGGCACAAAGCCTTCTCCACGTGCCTCCCTCACCTGGCCGTGGTCTCCCTCTTTCTCAGCACTGGTTTCTTTGCCTACCTGAAGCCCCCCTCCATCTCCTCCCCATCCCCGGACCTGGTGGTGTCTGTTCTGTACTCAGTGGTGCCTCCAGCAGTGAACCCCCTCATCTACAGCCTGAGGAACCAGGAGATCAAGGATGCTCTGAGGAAATGGATGAATTTATGTTTTTCTGAAGCAATAAAATGCCTGTTTCCTTCTGCACATCATTTATAGTGTAACTCACTGCATCCCCAGTCTGTCTACTGTTATTTTTGTTGTTGATGATGTTTTCTTACATTTGATAATGTTTTCATGCCCTTTCTAATTCAGTGTCTGCTTCTTTTTTCTGACTGATCCTTTGTGCTGAGGGGAAGGGGAAGAGAGTCCCAGCACAGCAGCACGGCCAGGGAGCACCAGCGCTTGGTGTCTGCAGAGTTGCTCTCTCCACTCCCACCCTCTCCTCCTAAGCCCCTGTGCTGGGGTGAGGCCTGAGGGCTCTGGCAGCTTGGTCCCCATCCTGTGAGTGTGGCTGTGCTGTGACTGCAGGCAGGGACAGCACATGGGCACTTCTGGCACAGAGCTGGGCTCTGGAACAGCATTTACATCTCCTCAAGGCAGTTGCTGAAGTCTTAGTTCTTCTAAACTTTCTCACAAGACTTTGCCGAAGGAACAGACTCATTGTTTTGCTTGCTCTAAATGAGGTCAGTGGGGCGAGAACAGGGGTCAGTGTGGCCTTCAAGGGACTTACGGGATGTGTCAGGTGTTGCTTGTTGGTGACTGTCGTAGGTTAAGGCTGGGCCAGTCCCTAAAACATGGACAGATGCTCTCTAACCCCTGTCCTTTCCCCAAAACGGGAAGGAAAAGGGAATGAGGCAGAGAGACTTCACAGAATCACAGTGTCAGAGGTTGGAAGGGACCTCCAAGATCATCCAGTCCAGCCCCCTGCCAGAGCAGGGTCACCTACAGCAGAGTGCACAGGAACGCGTCCAGGCGGGTTTTGAATGTCTCCAGAGCAGGAGACTCCACACCCTCCCTGGGCAGCCTGGGCCAGGGCTCTGTCACCCTCACTGTGAAAAGAGCCTGGCTCCGTCCTCCTGACACTCCCCCCTAACACTCCCCCCTGACATATTTAGCTTCTCCAAGCTAAAGAGACCCAGCTCCTTCAGCCTTTCCTCACCAGGGAGATGTTCCACTCCCTTCACCATCTTTGTGGCTCCGTGCTGGACTCTCTCCAGCAGTTCCCTGTCCCTCTGGAGCTGAGGGCCCAGAACTGGACACAAGATTCCAGGTGTGGCCTCACCAGGGCAGAGCAGAGGGGCGGGAGGACCTCTCTCCACCTACTGGCTGCTCCCCTTCTAACACACCCCAGGATGCCCTTGGCCTTCTTGGCCACAAGGGCACACTGCTGACTCATGGCCATCCTGCTGCCCACCAGCACCCCCAGGTCCCTTTCCCCTGCGCTGCTCTCCAGCAGGGCAGTCCCCGGCCTGTGCTGGCACACAGGGTTGTTCTCTCCCAAGTGCAAAACTCTACACTTGCCCTTGTTGAACGTCATCACATTTCTCCCCACCCAGCCCTCCAGCCTGTCCAGGTCTCTCTGAATGGCAGCACAGCCTGCTGGGGTCTCAGCCCCTCCTCCCAGCTTTGTGTTGTCAGCAAACTTGCTGTTGGTGCGCTGTGTCCCCTCATCCAAGTCACTGATGAATATATTGAACAGCACCGGCCCCAGCACTGACCCCTGAGGGACCCCACTAGACACAGGCCTCCAGCCAGACTCTGCCCCAGTGACCACAACTCTCTGGCTTCCTCCCTTCAACCAGTTCCCGACCCACCTCGCTGCTTGGTCATCCAGACCACACTGCCTCAGTTTCCCTGTGAGGATGCTGTGGGAGACGGTGTCAAAGGCCTTGCTGATGTCCAGACAGACCACACCCACTGCACGGCCACCATCCATCCACCTGGTGATGTCTCCATAAGAGGTTCTCAGGTTGGTCAAACATGACTTCCCCTTGGCCAAGCCCTGCTGACTGCTCCTCATGACCTTCTTATCCTTGATATGTCCAGAGACGGCACCAAGGATAAGATGTTCCATCACCTTTCCAGGGCTGGAGGTGAGTCTGTCCGGTCTGTAGTCACCCGGGTCATCCTTCCTGCCCTTCCTACAGACTGCAGTGACATTCGCTGTCCTCCAGTCTTCAGGCACCTCACCTGTTCCCCACGACTTTCCCAAGATGATGGAGAGTGGCCTCGCAACGACATCTGCCAGCTCCTTCCTGAATTATTGCTGTGTCTGCAACGCTCAGCTATAGGTGTGGTTTTCTGTATCGCTGCCAACAGCCCCCCTGGGGCACGGCTCGGCTGAGCGGGTCCCGCAGCCCCTCGGGGACAGGTCACCAGAGGAGGTGGAATCGGTGACCGTCGCTGCACAGGGCTGAGATTTGGCAGATCCGACCGCAGCGAGGTGCCCGGGCACTGCTGGAAAGAGCGAATGGCAAACAGCGGCAATTCAGGCTAAAACAAATACCAACAAAACAAGCCAACAAAATAACTCAGGCTCAGCACAGCTGGGTACAGGACAAAGCCAGCCCCGCTCCTGCCGTGTTTGCTTGTGCTTGTCACATCCTGGAAATCCCTGAGCAAGTGTCTGCCTCGGAGATTTTATAACCTGCCGAGCCACCCAAGCCGTGGCTTTCACCACGCGTGCTGCCAGGCCACACGGGAACTCGAGCTCTTTCTGCAGCCTTCACCCAAAGGTGGCATTTTTAAGAGCCCATCGTTCAAATCAGACCAGAAACCACGGGCACAGACCACTCGTGTCGCCCTTCCTCACGGAGAACGGTGTGAGCTGACACGTGTCAGACAGCTGACACTGAAATCACACTTGAGCAGAGGAGGCTCAACACCCGTGGCGAAACGCACCATCCCATTTTGTCAAGAGACGGACAAATCCTGACTCGAACAGCAGCAAGATGGAAAAAAAAAAGCACATAACCTCCCTCAGCAAGGAAGTACAGCACCTGCCATTCCATCGCTACCTGCTCCAAAACATGGGAAACAACTTTAAAGAAACAGCGTCTGTGAATCAAAGCTGCTGCTGCCAACAGTTCCTTCATCTCTGCCGCTGGCAGCGCCCGGCTTTGGCTGCCCTGAGCCGCAGGGACACCGAGCGCCGTGCCAGCCAGCTTTCCTCGGGGCCAGCTCTCCGTGTCCCGTGGCTGCGAGCAGCAGCAGCAGCAGAGGTGAGGACAGGAGCTGGGCTGGGCTGGCTGCCCCAAAAGGCTGCAGAGCAAAGCCAGGAAGGTCAGACTAGGAGTGAGACAAAATACAACTAACTTGAGAATATTTGTTTTACCTCACCCGCTACTTTGAATGAGAACTGCTGCAGGCAACGCATGAAAGACAGAGCTTCTGCCCAAACCCACGTTCTGGTGATTTATTCATCAAGTGGTTCCATTGCACCTGACAGACTCAGCAGCCAAAAGAGAAGTTTCATTATTTTATTGAAAATTAAACATTTCTTTCTGTTCAGCACAGCCGAACACTGTGTCTGATCATTGTTAGTGCCAGGAAAAGCTCATCCGTGAAAACCGATCCAAAATTAGAGACCAACAGACAGCAAAGCTGTTCAAAGAACCAGCTTCTCAGGCGCTGCCTCGCAACTGCAGGATTTGGGTTTATGCTGAAGCTTTTCCCCATTTTAAGCTCAAAGCTGTTCTTATCTGTGCTGAAGAGAGGCTTTGTTATTACTGGACAGAGTTATTGGTGCTGAAAAACAGCAAGAATGTCACTTAGTTGTAGTCGCACTGATCTCACTGGGCATCAGGAGGTTCTGTTCAACGCTCAATATTTCCCCTGTTACACACACACAGCACTGTGCGAGTCCCAGGTCAACAGGGAAGAAAATAAGCAAATCGGAGAAAGCCCCTTAGAAATGCACAGGTAGGAAAAAGAAATATCTAGAGATACTTCACTTGGGATTGTCTTTTCTTGAAGAACGCCTTTAAAAACCAGAATATCCCAGAACAATCTCAAGACCCAAGGACCTTGGTCATCCCACCTCTGCCCTCAGACCCTGGCTTCATCATTCCAGGTCAAATTTGCAGCTTCTGCCCCAACACGTGGTTTTTCAGATCCCATCACCACAATGAACATTCGTAAAGTGCTCTGAGACAGCGCTACGGAAATACCAACAGTTAAGAGAAGGGCAGAACGTGGATGATCAGCACCCAGCTCATTGCTCTGCTTGTTGGTTTGTTGGGTTTTATTCCTCAGAGCAGCATCATTATATTCTCCTTTGACTTCCCGAGAGCAACACAGAGCAAGGTGCCAGCGGTGGAGACGGCAGCCAGGCACAAGGAGTTTCTGCAGGGCAGCGACAGGAGGGTGTGTTGGGAAACACGACGGTGTCTCCCGGGAAGATGAAGGAGCCGAGCTCCAGAGACGGGCGGGGATTCCCTGCCCAGGCACAGCAGGACAGCAGTGCCCCGTGCAGAGTCACCTGCACAGAACTGCGCAGGAGGCTGCAGGTGACACCAATATTTGCCAAACAAGGAGAGAGGTGGTGCTAATCTTAAACAAACAAATCAAACCAAGACAGGGATGCTCTGCTGGGGAAGGAGATAACTGCTTAATCAGAAGCTGTTGCCCGAGGGCTGTTCACTGCTCAGTAGCAAACTCCTGCCACCTTCCCAGCTGACAGGAACTCTTCTCCAGTCGGCAGCTTCACAAAAGCAGCCCTGTATGAATCCATAAAGCTTGCCCAGATGAAACAAGTTAATTTTACCATGACAACTGCACTTTAGAAACAGGCATCAGTCCCTACGCGCTCTCCCCAGACACCTCCTCAGTTTATCAAAGCGCCAAGAAAGGCGACAATTATTCACCGTCCTACAGCCACCAGGATTTCAAAGGTTTGGTTTAGGTGCCTGGAGACAGGACGCAAACACCCAGTTTTCAGGTCAGGGAAAAGGTGCATTTAATAAAAAAAAAAAAATCAAATAAAGGAGCAGGCTTCAGAGCTTGGCTTGCATCGGCCTCAGGTGTTTGTGGAAAGACTCAGGAACCTGTAAGAGGACAGGACAGTGGTTACAACAGGCCAGGGCTGAGCTTTAAAACAGTTTTAGTTCTCTACATCCCGCAGCGTGATTTTATACCATGAAATTTGGATCAGAAGCACTTTGGGGATTTAAGAATAAGCCAGCTAAGGCTTGTATCTGAGTGTCTGCACGACCGAAAGAACGAGACTACAAGCCCAAACAGCTTCCCCGCTGCCCTTCTTGTAAGAAAAAAGAACGCGAGAAATCTCACATCCATACAGAGAGTCCTTTGGCATTTTAATTCAAAGAGAACTGGCAGAGAACTCCTCAGGGGACAGTCAGGAAGCTCCTCAGCCTCCTCAGGAGCACAAAACCATTGGGCAAGTTCTGGTGTGACATAACTCCAACCCCAGTGTCGGGAAGCCCATCGCAGACGATCTGCCCCAGCCCAACAAAGGCAGGAAAGGCCACGGAAACGGGATTCAGAGCTCTGCTCTGGCTGCTGGAGGAGGGACACTGACTCCTCACAGCTCAGTTTCTGTTATTAGCTCAGCTGTAGCCACAGCCTGAGGGCAGATATGCAACACCTGACCCTTCAGGACTACACCAGAGCCATTTCTTTTCTTCTCCAGGCATTGCTGCTGCCTGAAGGCACTGAAAGATCTGCCAGCAGGAGGGAAGGCTTTCCCAGCTGCTGTCACTGAGCGGAATGAACAGCAAGGGATAACGCCTTCTCCATCGGATGAGATTGTCCAACAGTTTCTCTGGGGAGAGAATGATTTCCTGCCCTCGCCTGAGGAGCTCAAAAGCATCCTACAGGGCTGCACGTGAGACACACACGGGAGAGGAACTGAAGAAAGTCCACGCAAAGCAGGGAAGGAGGTCGCTAGTTTTGGTCCCCTGCCACCAGGGTCCCTTCTCCCCCCTCCATCAAGGACGTGCTCCTGCTGCGTCACTGTCCCACCTCTCAACTGCCAGAGATTGCGGGAGGTTACGGATGTACCATGTCCCTACTGAGCAGGTGTCACACATCCTCTCTGGCTGTGCAGCCAAAGGAAACAGGAGCTAACCAAAAGCAGCGCGAAACAACCCGCTCCAGAGATGGTTTTTTAGAACTTGCTACTCACCTGGATTTGTGAGCAACAGCGTCCAAAGGGAGCCTTTCTCTGCCTTGCGTGACACCGCAGGGGAACTGGAAGCCTAAAAGAGCACAATAAAGCCAATGTAAGTCACTTAAACAAGGGGTTCCATTAAGACCAGATCAGGATTTCCAAGGCAAAGAACATGAACTTGTCATGGGCCTGGCCAGGACGCAACACAGACCAGGCACGGCCACGCCACCGAGCACCCCAGCTCCACCTCGAGAGCCCCCAGAGCGGTGACAAACACCAGGACGCCGACAGACAACGATCCTGGTGCAAAGCTCTGTCCTACTTTGCTCACCACAGAGGAAACACCCTTCTAAAAGACACCCTCCAGAAGGAGCAATGCCCGTGGGCAGCACCTGACACAAGCACACGGGGCTTCCTGCGGCACCCAGGCTGTTGCCAGCTCCCCTCACGCACCTCTGATGGAGTCACCGTGTGCCCACAGCAGACTGGCACGAGGTGCTCGTCCTCTTGGCCGTGCTCCACCCTCAGGGTAACCCAGGGGGTGAACGTGGCCCCCTCGAACAAGTCACGGAACATCCCTCTGCCACACGCTGCTCGTGGAACGGGCCGCTGGTCTCCTCCCACTCAGTTCTGGCCTCATCGAGGGGATCAGCACTGCAAGGAGAGGGAGAAGCTGCAGGAGGCAGCTGGAGGCCCAGAGCAGCCAGGGCAGGGAGGGCGGTGGTGGGGCACTGACCTGTCCGGAGCCGGGCTGCTCCTTCCCTCTGGGCATTCTGGCCGCTCTCCCTCAGCATCTTTTTCCCTTCCTTGACCTCTTTTGCCTGTGACAGCTTAACATGCTCAGACTGATGTCAGTCTTGGGCTCTTCAGAGAAGGGTGAAAACAAACGCACATGAAGGAGGTGAACACCCAAAACACTGAAACACAACCCCCCCCAAGAAAAATATTCAAGTACGTGACTCAAACTTCAAGACACCAGAGACTCGATCCTACCACCTCTGCCTCCCCTCCACGCTCCTGCTCCCTCCTCCTTCCCCACTCCTCCCAGTCCCAGACCCACAGCTCTGCCGGCTGGTGAGCAGCTCTGGTCTCTGCAGCAGCTCAGCACAGCAGCCACACTCTATTATTGGAGGCAGGTCCAAAGCTCTGGCTCCTGCTCTGCTCTCTCTGGCACTACTGGGGTTCCAAGGAATCCCTCCCTTACCCGGCTCCACGTCTTTCGGCAGATCCCGGCCAGCTCCCTCCTTCCACAAAACTGCCGTCCCTCTCCCCTGCAGACACCTGCGCTCTGCAAACTCCTGCACGGGGCAAGGGCCACCCTCAGCCCAAAGCGCCTCGTCAGGCCCTCACAGGACGGGCTTGGGGGCAAACCCACGGCCCCAGCAGCAGCTCCCGGCCCTCCAGCAGCTCCTGCCACGAGGCCCCGGCCGGGGGGGCTGCGCTGCCGGTCCCTCCGCCACCAGCGGGGCTGCCCGCGCTCCTCCTCCGCCAGCCTGAGGCAGCGACCCAAGCGGCGGCACTTCTGCAGCACTGCCCGGCTGCTGACGCCAGCATCCCGGTCGGGCAGCGGCCCCAGCGGGGCTGCCCGCTTGAGGAGCGCGGCCGAGAGCGGAGAGAGCTCCCGGCGCCCCCCAGAGAGCGAGGGACGAGGCCGGGAGAGCCCGAGGAGAGAGGGCGAGAGGCCCCGGGCCGGCGCCGCCGGGCTGGGGGGAGCCCGGGCGCCCAAGAGCTCCGCGCCCGCCGCTCCCCGCTCCAAGCGGCTCCCACCGCCCGCTCGTGGGGAACCGCGGCTGCCCGGCCCGCGTCTCCCCGGCCGTGCCCAAGGGCCGCCCCGCGCCGCGCTCAGCGAGGGCGCCGCCATGGTGCGCGCCGCGCCCGGCGGCAGGGAGGGAGGAAGGGCCCCGTTGCCATAGCGACGGCGTCGGCGCCGCGCAGGGCCGCGCCTGGAAGGCCCCCGCTGCCCTGGCAACCGGGCTGCCCGGCGCGGTGCCTGACAGAAACTCCCGCAGCCCCCCGGGACGGGCTCTGCCCCCTCCCTCTCTCCGCCCTGTCCCGGGGCGGATCCCGCGGGAGGAGCGCGGTGGCCCCGGGGCAGCAGGGAGAGGAGGCGGAACCCCAGCGCGACAGCCGGGTTCCTGCAGGAAGACGCCCCAAGAGCAGCGCTGGTGCTGCCCGGGAGCTCTGGAATAGACTTAGGGTTTAGGAACGACCAACTAGAACAGCTTTAATGAAACTGAGGGAATGAGACAGTCGCGTGTCGTTACCAACAGTGACAAAGCCAGAGGGGGAGTGTGGGGGGTTTTGTCCTTGTGAGCGATGGAACAAAGAGCAGAGCGTCCTTCAGGAACGAGGGGGTCCCGGGACGCAGCCTGCAGGAGAAGATAACGAGAGCCCTGGACCGCCAGGGCTGTTCATTGAGTCAGCAGCGAGGATGCTCTGAACCTCTGAGCTGTGAGAAAGAGCGCGCAGGCTCCAGAGGCCGATGAGTATTGACTGCTCTGCCCTGGGCGGCGTAAAGTTGGAGTTAGTGACACACGGGATGTGTGTTGTGAAGGGGGCACGTGTGAAGGGGGAACATGGGACAGGCGGGTCGGGGAGCCTGAACCTGCCAAGTGCCTCAGGCAGTGGGGAGAGGGAGAGGGTTTCATGCGGCCGGGAAATTGGGATAAAGGGGGAAATTGGGATAAAAGGAGGAAATTGGGATAAAATGGGAAAATTGGGATAAAAGGAGGAAATTGGGATAAAAGGAGGAAATGGGGATAAAAGGGGGAAATTGGGATAAAAAGAGGAAATTGGGATAAAAGGAGGAAATTGGGATAAAAGGGGGCTGCGTTCTCCAGCGCTCTGAGAGACCTCACTGGGACTTGGCAACTCTGGTGAACTCTCCCTTTATTCGAATAAAGTTCAGACTCCTCTGTCTTCTCAGTGAACTCGGATCTCTGGCAACGGGACTTTCCGTACAATACCCACCCCTCACATATTTCTGCACATTCCTAAGACCCCCTCTCCCTCCTCCCTCTCTCTCCCGCTGCCCTTGGGGCCAGGCTCTGTGGGCAGAGGGGATGTCCTGGCAGCAGAGCCGGGCACCGCGTGTGTGCCCCACGGGGAGGCGCGGCAAGAGAAGCCGCTGCCGCGGGTGCCAGCTCGGGGCAGGCTGCCCTGTCCCTGGGGCAGCAGGAGCTGCGCCACCAGCCCCGGGGCCAGTTCCCTCGGCCCGTCCCGGGCAGCGAGTGCGGCAGCGGGGGCTGCACACAGCCTGGGCTGGGGATTCTCCGGCCGCAGGGACATTCTCACCGGCCTCCGCTTCCCGCTGTGGCACCAGTCCCAGCACGGCTGCTCTGCTGGGCCGAGCCGGGCCGAAGGCAGGGATGCGGCAAGGTTGCGGGATGCTGGGGCTGGGAAATGTCCCGGAGAGGGATTTCGCACGAGTGAAAAGCTCACGTCGGTGAGTGTGCAGAGGGATGGCACAGGGCAGGGCCCTTGCCCAGCCGCCAGGCCTCCTGAGAGACACGGCCAGGGCCAGACGAGCTGGCAGGGGAAACAGCATCCAGTGGGAAGGAATCTCTCAGGGCCGCTAGGATGGGAGAAGCTGCCTCCCAGAGTCATTACGTGTGATCAGCCAGAGGCCTACAGGATGAGGCTGTTCAGTGCCTGTTGTAAAAGAACATAAACCAAAGACAAATTGACAAGGACACTAGTGATAAGGGCAACTAACAAGGACCATCTGGTCAGGAACCCCCTTGTGTAATTTGATAACAAAACTTCTTGCGAAAAAGTGCTGAGAACAACTAGTTTTGGGATGAAGGTAAAAAGTTCATCGTGAGGAAGACATACGGTCTTCATCCCTCAAGACCACTGTCCAAGACCACCAGGCGGCACCACGCAAGCGTCAAGAGGAGGAGCTGCTGATCACCGGAACTGATGCCTTTTTCGGGACAGCTCATGAATATGTGCAGGCGTCTGATGGATATGGAACTTTGACCGCATATAACCAAGGTAGCTGCATGGTTCAGGCGTGCACGTTTTCAGAGGAAAAATATTCCCCCGAGCACCGAGCGCTGATTAAAACACATCTACTTTATAACCTTCTGGGTTATCGAGTCTTTATTCCGCGTGTCAGTGCAGAGTCGTCCATGATCTTTCGAGGTCCCTTCCAATCCCTAACATTCTATGATTCTATGATTCTATGATTCTATGATTCTATGATCCTCGCATGGAACCCCACAGCTCCGGGATCACGCGCCTGAGATATCCTCGACGGAAGGCACTCAAGGCGAGCTCTGTGATTTCGGAGACGAGACCCCCAGAAGAGGGAACGATTGAGTTTTGCTCCAAGAGCAAAGGGGGCAGCAAGACTGGAGGCTGGCAAATGTAACGCCCATCTTCAAGAAGGGCAGGAAGGAGGATCCTGGTAGCTACAGACCTGTCAGTCTTACCTCAGTGCCAAGAAAGGTGATGGAACGAATAATCTCAAGAGCCATCAGAGAACAATTAAAAGCCAACAAGGTGATCAGTCCCAGTCAGCATGGATTCATGAGGGGCAGATCCTGCCTGACAAACCCAATCTCATTCTGTAACAAGGTGACCTGCTTAGTGGATGAGGGAAAGGCTGTCGATGTAGTGTACCTGGACTTCAGCAAGGCCTTTGACACCGTCCCCCGCAACATCCTTATGGCCAAGTTGGCTGCCCATGGCTTGGATGGACACATACTCTGCTGGGTGAAACACTGGCTGGCTGGCCGGGCCCAAAGAGTTGTGGTCAATGGAGTTAAATCCAGCTGACGGCCGGTCACGAGCGGTGTCCCTCAGGGCTCGGTGCTGGGGCCACTCCTGTTTAACATCTTCATCAATGATCTTGATGAGGGGACTGAGTGCACCCTCAGCAAGTTTGCAGGTGACACCAAGCTGGGAGGGAGTGTCGATCTTCTGAAGGGTAGAAAGGCTCTCCAGAGGGACCTGGCCAGACTGGATCGATGGGCCCAGGCCAGCTGCAGACATTTCAACAGAACCCAGTGTAGGGTCCTGCATTTTGGTCACGGCAACCCCATGCAATGCTACAGGCTTGGGGAGGGGTGGCTGGAAGGCTGTCTGGCGGAAAAGGACCTGGGCGTTCTGATCGACAGCCGGCTGAAGAGGAGCCAGCAGTGTGCCCGGGTGGCCAAGAAGGCCAACGGCATCCTGGCCTGTATTAGAAATTGTGTGACCAGCAAAAGTAGGGAGGTGATTGTGCCCCTGTACTGAGCACTGGGGAGGCCACACCTTGAGTATTGTGTTCAGTTTTGGGCACCTCAGTAAAGGAGAGATATTGAGGTGTTGGAGCGAGTGCAGAAAAGGGCAACAAAGCTGGTGAAGGGCCTGGAGAATAGATCAATAGATCTTACGAGAAGCGATTGAGGGAGCTGGGACTGTTCAGTTGGAGGAAGAGGAGGCTGAGGGGGGACCTCATCATGCTCTACAGTTACTTGAAAGGACATTGTAGAGAGACTGGTGCTGGTCTCTTCTCACAGGTCATTCGGGACAGAACCAGGGGTAATGGTTTGAAGTTGCAACAGGGCAAGTTTAGACTGGACATTAGGAAGAAATTCTTCACAGAAAGAGTGGTCAGACACTGGAACAGACTGCCTGGGGAGGGGGTTGAGTCGCCATCCCTGGATGTGTTTAAGTGTCGCTTAGATGTGGTGTTGGGTGAGATGGTTTAGGGGTGAACTTGTAGTGTAGGGTTAATGGTTGGACTCGATGATCCCAAGGGCCTTTTCTAGCCTGAACTGTTCTATGATTCTATGATTCTATATTGGGGTCTGGGGGGGTTTTGGGGCATCTGAAAATCACGTTTTAAATAAAACCGCCATTTAAAAATCGCATTTTAAATAAAAAGGTCATTTAGAAATAGCATTTGAAATGAAACAGCCATTGACAAATTGCATTTTGATGTCTTCCCCTCACTGTCCTACTTTGTAAATGGGGGTGGTGAATTAAATCCGTGGTTTTGTTCCCAAGTCTCTCCAGTTCTTTACTCGTCATCTTAAATGGTAGATGATTACCCTCCCTATCCTTAATCTCAGTCCTTCAGCCTTTTTAGTTGAATTTTCTCCCTCCACATCACTGGGGAATTGGGGATGGGGGGAGGAGTGAGCTGGAGACCGCGTGGATTTTGGTCCCGGTCGGCCTGACCCACGACACCCCCACAGCACTGGCCTGGGTGACCCGGTCACAACTGGTGTCCCCAGGGCTCAGTGTTGGGGCCAGTCTTGTTTAACATCTTAACAGTGACTTGGATGGGAGGATCAAGGGCACCCTCAGTGCACAGTTTGCAGATGACAACAAGTTGAGCGGGAGTGTGGATCTGCTGGAGGGCAGGGAGGCTCTGCAGAGGGACCTGGACAGGCTGGGTCTGTGGGCCAAGGCCAGTTGTCCGAGGTTCAAGCAGGCCAAGTGCCGGGTCCTGCACGTGGGTCACAACAACTCCTGGCAGCGCTACAGGCTTGGGGAGGAGTGGCTGGAGAGCTGCTGGAGAAAAGGGACCTGGGGCTGTGTTGAGAAGCACGCACGAACTCCGAGATGGTGGAAAACGGAATTCACTTTATTGTAAGCAGGCACACATATTTATACCTACTAGCACGAAGCACTATTTTTGGGTTACAAACAAGAGATCAGACTATACAGCCAGGGTTGTTATTAGCTCATGTACTCCTTCAGTCACTCTGTTATCACACAGGGAGAGCAGCCTTTGCCAGCTCTGTTTTGATCACACTCTCCCGTTCACTCCCATGCGCATCTTGTGTACAAGAAGCACCTTATCTGTTCATTCTCACGGGCAAGCTCTCAACACGAGCTGTACTCGGCTGGTCAGGGTCTCTTTTCATAATTAGGAAGCAAGAGTTATGCACTTGTTTAGAAAGAGCTCAAGGACAAAAGTCTTAACTCTGCAACGCAGGAGGATGAGATGCCTCCGCATCAATCCCAAGCCTCTGTTATCTCAGTGTGGGTGCGCTGCTGGTCGAGCACACAAGGCCAAGCAGTGATCCAGTGAGATGTCTGTGCTTTCTGACACCTTAGGTGCAAGTTGTTTGAACGTACCTACAGTTCCCATCACCAATCACCCTAAATCATCCAGACCCGCAGTCGCTGGGTAGCCCCTGTTGCAGCGAGGTTTCTGGAGAACCCTCCCGACAATTGGGAAGTCCTGCGCAGCGCGTCCACTCGTAGGGGAGGTTTCTGAAGTCGCTGCAAGAGGGTCCAGCATTTATACTATTAAATAAACAACCTTACATAACATTGAATGCGGGAACATCTGGTGTTATTTGCTCCGTTGAATTCTTCTCACAGCTTGGCCAGGGCTGAAGGAAGAATGCAAGGGAGTCTCCCTATCAATTTGATCCTTAATCACATACTTCTAACGAAGCAAAAGGCAGCTGGTTTCCCCGTCTTGCTTTTAGCTAAAGAAAGATCACTCTGCCAGTTAGTACCATGAACCTTAACACCTGTTATGTGGCTTTGATTAGACAGTCCTACACAACCAATATAGGTTTCATTGTTAGTCACACAAGGAGGATACATATCAATACAACAGGTAACATTGAGAACAGTCACATTTTCCCATAATTGCTCTGCCATCAGCCATAAGCATCTTCTCCCAGTCCAATCCATGTCATCGTTGGTAATCAGTACTTCAGGGTCCCATCACGTCACTGGGAAAAACAAAGGGATTCAACAGGCAGGCCCAGTGCATGGTCGTGTTGCTGCTACGCTGCTGAAGTAACAGGATGCTGCACAGCCACATCATGCGGGATAGGAACCAAATCATGGTCATTAAATGGCTTAATTCGTTTCACTGGCAGCCAGTAAGGTCCTGTGGATAAAGAAACACAGCCATAACCTCTTCCCCACGTCAACAGAGGTACCGGACCTTTCCATTCATTAGTATGAATGTCCTTATACAGTACATTAGGCTTTGGCAAGTCTTTCTGTTTTTCCTTCTGAGATCTCAGATGAGGAGTTAACATATCAAAACTGGATATATTCAGAAAATTTAACACATATGTTGCTTTAGACAGCTTCTCGTGTGGAGACATTCCGACAACAGTGCTTTTCTGTTTCTGTAACATTCTTTTCAGCGTGAGATGTGCTCTTTCCACAATGCACTGTCCCGTTGGTGAATAAGGTATCCCGCTCACATGGGATATTCCCCATTCCTGCAAAAATACTTTAAAATTGTTAGAAACATAAGCTGGACCATTATCCGTTTTTATCTGTGATGGCACTCCTAACGTGGCAATAGCACGTAGCAAATGCAGTCGAACATCTCTAAACTCTTCACCACTGTGCGCTGTGGCAACAATAAGAGATGAGAAAGTATCTACAGTAACAGGCACATATTTCAGTTTACCAAATTCAACTATACATGTAACATCCATCTGCCATACGTCATTGGGAGCAAGACCACGAGGGACTGCTGTTATATTAGAGTTCAGTGGTGTGACCGCTTGACAATCTGGACATGACAAAATAACATCTTGAGCTTGTCGTGATGTTATGTTAAACTCTTTGGATAAAACCTTACTATTTTGATGATAAAAAGTATGCGAAAGTCTAGCCTGTCCTAATACATCAGGAACAGCAGCCATAGCAGCCAGAGAATCGGCCCGAGCATTACCTTAGACTAACGGGCCAGGCAGATTAGAATGAGAACGAATCTGTGTCACAAAGTATTGGTGTATCCGATCACTACAAAGTAAGCATAATTTCTGAAACAACATAAAAAGAACACGATTAGAAACATGTTTTAAAAAGGCAAACTCAATTCTGCACAAAAGGCCATACACATAATGTGAATCAGCAACAATATTTACAGAACGGTAGCTGTCTTGTTAGATCTCAGCATCTCCAGAATTCTTTTACAGCCCGCGTTAGCATTCTCCACAGCAAGCTGCAGTAATAATGCATCTGCTGCCGCTGGCACATCTACCTGTCTTTCAATAGCTCCTTGTAATTTATCAATAAATTGAAGGTAGGGTTCATGGTTAGCTTGTCTGATAGTGCCAAAAGGTTTGCTTGATTTTTTCATGTCAGGAATCTTTTTAAAAGCTTTTGTTGCTAATTGAGCAGCGAGCTTTAAAAGTTCTGTAGTGAGATGAGCTTGAAGCTGTGGATTCGCAAACTGACCCTCCCCCAACAGCTGATCCGGGTTAATTGGAGCATTATTATTTTGAGCTACTGTAGCATGGGATATACATAACTCCCTGTATTCTACATACCAAATTGTATATTGGCTGGGTGTTAAAATCAACTTAAATACCACCTTCCAATCATGAGGAACCATAAGAAAAGCCTCTTTCATTGCTTCTATTAAATTTTCAGTACAGGATGATTGAATACCCGATTCAGCAACCGTACGCCACAACTCTTTCAGCGTGCTATGAGAAATCTGTTGATGGTCTGGTGCCTGAGTCCCATCCGGCCACGTATGCATAACTACTGGCATAGCTTTAACTACCTGAGGAAAAAAGTCAGTGTTAAGGAAACCATGCTCATCACGATCGGTTAAAATATCCGTCAGGGAAATCTGAACCCTGGTAATAGAAGACGGTGCTGGACAAAGCTGTGAAGAAGATAAGGGAGGGGGTGCATAGGGTGGGGGTTGATAATTGAGTGGAACAAGAGAGTTCATCTGACCCTTATTTTGACACAGCTGCGAAACAGATTTTGACAGCCCCTTTCCTTTTTCTGAAAGTCCCGAAAAAACGTCCTGAGCAGTAGGTGCAGATGCCACCATGGCTCTATTCGGCATGAGCGGAGGATAGAGGTTGAGTTGTGTCTCTGGGTCGCCAGGACCAACATCAAAGGAACTATTGTCCTCCTCCGGATCCCCAGCTCTCAGCGCAATTCCCTCATAACCACTCATCAATCCTCCTTGCAAACTTGTGAGATTAATCTGGCGAGTCCGTACCACAGTTTCAGTTTGAGAAGACAAAAGGTTTACACACTTCGTTTGAATTGCAGTCTCTTTCTGTAGCGTAGGTGCTAAGTCAATTAAATCACTAGTGAGGTCTGTAGCAACAGAGCCCGCAGTGCTCTCCACACTGCTCTCAAAACTAGTATCAGCAACGCGCGGTTTTGGTGAGCGCAACGCCGCAAACAACGCTTTCCGTGTCTCTATATTATCAGGTGAACTGTCATGACCAGCATGTTGTGCTTTAGTTAGCTCTTCGCCTACACGTTTCCAGTCCTTATTTTCATAAGATCCTGTTTCAGGATACCAGGGGCAATTACAACCGATGCATAAAAGTAACAGAGTCACTTTCTGCAGGCTAATCTTATACTCTCGCTCCTTTGCAATACACATCAGTACATCATGATGAAGTTGTTGCGATCGCGTTGATTTTTTGCCCCATTTTTGTCCCCCGGCCGCGGTCCTCGTACCTGTTTCCTGAAGGGCGAGGATGGACGCGTCAGTTAATTCATCACCCCGTTCGGCTCACTGGGGGGTACTTCTCTTGGATATGATTAAGTCCCGATTCGGGCTGCCATTTGTTGAGAAGCACGCACGAACTCCGAGATGGTGGAAAACGGAATTCACTTTATTGCAAGCAGGCACACATATTTATACCTACTAGCACGAAGCACTATTTTTGGGTTACAAACAAGAGATCAGACTATACAGCCAGGGTTGTTATTAGCTCATGTGCTCCTTCAATCACTCTGTTATCACACAGGGAAAACAGACTTTGCCAGCTCTGTTTTGATCATACTCTCCCGTTCACTCCCATGCGCATCTGGTGTACAAGAAGCACCTTATCTGTTCATTCTCACGGGCAAGCTCTCAACACGAGCTGTACCTGGCTGGTCAGGGTCTCTTTTCATAATTAGGAAGCAAGAGTTATGCACTTGTTTAGAAAAGAGCTCAAGGACAAAAGTCTTAACTCTGCAACACAGTGCTGCCAGCACAGCTAACTAAAATGTAGGGTATCCACAGGGGTGCTGGCTGACAGCAGCTGAAGGTGAGCCAGCGACACGTCCAGGTGGCCAAGAAGGCCAACGGCATCCTGACCTGTATCAGGAATGGTGTGGCCAGCAGGAGGAGAGAAGTGATCGGTGCCCCTGTGCTTGGCCCTGGTGAGGCTGCACCCTGAGCACTGTCTTCAGTTTGGGGTCCCTGTCCTGGGTTTAGCTAAAAACCCAGTCTCGTTTAGTGATTTTTACTTTCCAGTTTAGTGTCTTCTAAACCCGCGACAGTCCCCCGTGACAGGAAAGACATGGAGGTGCTGGAGCGGGTGCAGAGAAGGGCAACAGAGCTGGTGAAGGGTCCAGAGAACAGTCTCCTGGGAGAGTCTGAGGGAACTGGGGTTGTTTACTTTGGAGAAGAGGCTGAAGGCAGACCACATTGCTCCCTCCAACTCTGTGAAAGGAGGTTGTAGCGAGGCGGGTGTCAGTCTCTTCTCCCAAATAACAAGTGATAGGACAGGAGGAAACGGACTCAGGTTCCACCAGGGGAGGTTTAGATTGGACAGTAGGAAAAATTTCTTTACTGAAAGTGATGAGGTATTGGCACAGGCTGCCCAGGGCAGTGGTGGAGTCCCCATCCCTGGAGGTGTTCAAAACACACGCAGACATGCCACTTTGGGACATGGTTTCGTGGCCACAGTGGTGTTGGGTTGACAGTTGGACTTGATGGTCTTAGAGCTCTTTTCCAACCTTCATGATTCTATGATGCTGTGACCCACAGTGCCCTGCCTCTGCAAGCCTCCGGGTGCTTTCCCCTGCAGCTCTGCTCCCCAGGTGCCCAGCACTACTCTTCCTCCTCCTTCTCATCCTCCTCCTCTCCCTACCTCCTCTTCAGCAGGGACGTGCAGCCACGGCAGGATACGCTGCAGGGACAAGGAGGTGCAAAGGCCACAAGGTGCAGGGCTGCGGCCAAGTCAGTGGGGCGCAGCCTTGGGAGAGGGCTGCCCTTGGAGCAGGACTGACGCCCCGGCCTTCTTGCCTGCACTGGCCTTTCCCTGCCCCACCAAAGCTCGCCCAGTGCCCAGTGCAGCTTCCACAGCCACCAAAGGCAGACACAGCGTCAGCCCCAGTGGTTTGCGGATGGGGCTTTCCTGAACAGACGGAAGCGTTGGTATCACCAGCCTGGCTGGCTGGCACGGGCGTTCATCACGCTGGAGAAGGCTCTTGCTGGACACCTCTTCGGGAGCCTCCGTGCCCGAAAGGCTCTCCTGGCACTTGCCGACAGGGACTAGATCAGCTGCCCAGAGCCGAGGAGCCGAATACAAAGCTACGTAGTTTTGCACGCACAACGAGACGCAGAGGAGCACGGCAAGTCCCATCGGGACACACGTGCTGGGGATCTGGTCCTGTGTGGGGAGAGCAGGTCCCTGTACTGCAGCCCCAGCCTGCTGCTCTCCACACCAGGAGGGCTGTCAGGAAAAGACCCTCTTTGCCCAGGGGCTGCGGGGAGTCCCGGGAAGGAAGGGCGCTGCTGAGCAGGGGCAAACACCGGGCGTGTCTGGAGATCCTCCCCGGAGGGGCTCCTCACCACGACAGCAATGGGCTCTTCCCTCTGCCCTTTCTGCCTCAGGAGAAGGGCTTCAGCCTCCAGCTGAGCACAGAGTAGGCGTCTGTCAAGTGTGAGATCTAGGTAACTATGCTTTTCTACAGGTGGGTACGACACAGTCCCTCCAGGAGCCCACACCACGCAGCGGCCCTGCGCTCCGTGAGAGCACAGGCAGAGGAGATGCTGCAAGCAACAGGAGGCACAGGAAAAACAATGCTGTCTAGAGACAGAGCAGAGCAGGGCAGTTTGTCCTGAGGGTCGTAAAAGTTGGGTTGTATAAACACTGCCAGTGTAGATTGTGCCAGGACAGATGGCTGGGAAAGGTTTCTAACGGTGTGAAAAACAAAACCAGAACCCATGCACTGACGAGCAAAGGTGCTACCTACGTAGGTTGTCTTAACGATAAAGTGATTCCGTCTCACACCACGTCGGAGTCCACGCGTGCTTCTCCACAGCGCTCCTCTTCCCTGGCCTAGCAGCGGGTGCAGGTTCGGGCCCCGCTTCCTGCAGTTGCTGGCTGCTGCGTGCCGCTCTCCCCGAGCGATGCCAGCGCAGCACTGCCAGCTCGCTGCAGGCAGACAGAGGGAGGAGGGGTGTGAGCACAAGGCTGGCCGCTCTCCTGCAGGGCCCTGAGCTGGGCGCCTGGCGCAGCCACAGGAGAAGGCTCTGCCGAGAGGTGGGAGCCAGGGAAAGCACCTGCCTCGCTCCCCGTGTGCTGTGGGGAGCGGGAGGAAGGGCCCTGGGGGAGAGGAATCACTGTCCGTGTCTGCAGACTTACCACCTGAGCTTGTCTTGAAGATCCGCCCGGTCATCCCTCTGCCCTCTGCGCTGGCGGGCGACCTGCCCCAGGATGCACGTCACCACCTCCTGCAGGGCCTGATGTGTGCGTGGGGAGAGGCTCCTGCAACAGCAAGAGTCTGAGCCTTCAGCCGTGACCCTCCTGCCTCTTCCAGCCCTCAGCCCCACACGTACACAGCCCCATTTGGCCCCACAGCCCCTTTGAGGCACAAGGAGCTGCCAGCACCTGCTTTGGCCCCTGACATCAGGTTCTAACCCAGCTCGTGGCCACGGCTGGAGAAATCCCCAGGCGCTTGATGTGGCCCCATGCCTCAGGGGTCGGTTTCCCTGACCCGCCACCCATGGCTCACCCCCACCCCCTGTGTTCTTACCGCTTAGGCGGGAGAGCGTTTTCCTCGTGGACTCTGGGTGACTCTTCTTCAGCCTTTTCCAACTCCTCCATCGTCATCTTCAGGGGGTTGCGGCTGAACGCTCCCGTCTCCGTGCTAGTCGGGGGCTTGACTGATGCTTGCTCAGAGGACCCGGGTTTCTGCACAGGAAGAGACTTGCGTTCACAAGCCGCGTACCCAAAGAGTGCTGCTTCCCACCACGCAAACCCTGAGACAACTTCTGGCCGGGAGCCTCGTGCAACCAGGAAAGCTAGGAGAAAGACCTCAGCACACCCTTGGGGTGATGCCCGACTGTCACCAGCACTTCCCTACAATTGCAGTCGGCCCTCTTGCTCAGGAAAGGCAGCCCCCAGCTCTGCTGCAGCAGTGCTGCTACAGTGGCTTAGGTGTATCATGGGTTTGAGTCTGGAAGGGTTTTTCATAGCAGGGGGAGGGCTGTGGGAAATTATTCTTGTGAAACTTCCAGAGTCTCCCTCGGCCCCAGGTCAAAAAAGTCAGAGCCGCCTCTGGCCAAGGCCAGGCCAACCAGCGCCTCAAGGTCTTGAAGAGGGGAAACAGATTGGGCCACTTCCTCTTCGGCCTCTCATTATCTCCTGGTGTCCTGGTTTTGCATTGAGGAGTTTTTCTGTTGGGAGGACGGGGAGGTGAGAGGAAAGCAAAGGAACACGGTTGGTTGGTGAAGAAAGGGTGGGAGAAAGGCGCCGGAGCAGAGTGTTTCCCTGGAGTCCCGTGGTGAGATGTCAGGGAGAGGATCGCCCGCGAGCCGAGGGGATCAACGGCGGCGAGAAGGTCCAGGATGCGGCAGCACGTGGACAACCCCAGGCCAGGGGGCAGCGAGACGGCGCAGGAGCTGAGGATGTGCCCGAAGAGACCCACGACCCTGAGGTCGGTCCCACGCTGGTGGGAAAGGACCCCCGTGGAGGGAGAGGGTTGCACCCCGTGAGACGGACACCACGCGGCTGCGAGGAGCCCTCTTTCCCGAGGAGGAAGGGCTGCCAGGGACAATGAGTGATGGCTGAGGCACCGCACCCCCCACTCCCTGCCCCCTGCCCACCCTGCGCTGATGCAGGGAGGAGGTAGCTGGGAAGAAGGGAGGGGTGGGGACTTTATCAAGATCAGGCTGTATTATTTATGTGTTTTTCTCTCACTATCCTACTCTGTTTTAATTGACAACTGGTGGAGGTAAATTAAATTTTTATCTTTTTCTTCCCGAGCCTACTCTGTTTTTTGCCCCGGTCATAAGTGGTGAACAAACACCCTCCGTCCTAATCTCAGTACTTGAGCCTTTGTGGTTGAATTTTCTCACTCTCCATTCCCTGGGGGGTGTGGGGAGTGAGGAGTGGCCACGGGGTTCTTTGTTGCTAGCCTGCACAGCTGGCTCAAACCATGACAGGATGCTAGAGACACCTGGCAGACTCAGACCCCCTGCAGGAGAAAGTGCTTTTTTTCTGTAGGAATTCAAAGTACCTGGCTCCTCCGAGTCTCCTTTTCCCTCTTAGCTTTTGCCCTCACTGGGAGGGGTTGCCGCTTATGTTTTTTCTCCTCTGCCAGCTTTCTTTTTTTCTTTTCCTCTTCATTCAAGTATTTCCGGATGTGTTCTGGAAGCTTCTCCCTCCTTTTCCTATATTTATCCTGGAGGTGACCAAACAACACCACTGGCATTAGTCTGGCCTGCAGAGGGCTCGGTAGTTTTTGTTCCTACCCTCCCTTCTGCCCCTTCTCTTCTGCCTTTCTCTCCACACTGGTTCCCCCCGCCAAGGTTCCTGCAGACTCCACTGAAAAGCCCATCTGTAATGCCCAGGGAGCTAAGTGGCCATGAGGCTAAAAGCACCTGGCAGCTGGCCATCCCAGACAAGCCTCACAGCCACGTTGCCAGCAGAAACATCCACAAGTAAGGTCTCAGGTATGTTTCATGAGGATACTGGAAGTGAAAAGTACATTCGCAAGCAACCCCGCCTCTCCTCGGGTAAGCACCAAAGCCAAGCAAGTAGTCAGCGGTCCCGTGAACACACAGGGAAGAATCTTGTGAGAATCAGCCAGCAGGGAGCAACGCTGCTCTACAGCCCAGTATGACATGCTCGCTGCAGCAGGCTGCAGCTGGTACCTGTTTTCTCCTCTCAATAGTTTCAGCGATGAAGTCTGTCATTCTGGGTTCGACCAGAGGAATTAGTTTCTCTGTCTCCTTCTTTTCCTTCAAGGAGCAACCCTGGATGGCCGGTAGCTGCCTGCAAAGACACAACAGGGTGTGTTGGCAGGAGTGCTGGAGGAGCTGGTGCTGCACCTTGCGCGTCAAAGCAAATGGTTTCAAACTGGATCAGGGTAGATTTAGATTAGACATTAGAACAAGTTCTTTGTGGTGAGGGTGGTGAGACACTGGAACAAGTTGCCCAGGGAAGCTGGGGATGCCTCATCCCTGGAAGTGTCCAAGGCCAGGTTGGCGGTGCTTGGAGCAACCTGGGCTGATGGGAGGTGTCCCTGCCCATGGCAGGGGGATTGGAACGAGATGATCCTCAAGGCTCCTTCCAACTCAAAGCATTCTATGAGTCTATGATTCTATGAACTCTCCACGGCCACCTCTCCATGGGACAACTCGACATGCTTGACTTTACAGAGCGACAACTAGACATGGGCAGATTGTGGTGGTCATCCCTGTCATATGGTGAGAGAAGAGTTGTCATAGACCTGCCAGCAGAGTCCACGCACCAAGAAACCATCAGTTAGTGGGACGTGAGGTAACCACACTTTAGTCTGAGTAGCCTCTCTGTCCAGGATAAACATCACTCCCACAGAGACAGGAGCACAGGGTCACCCCCTTCCAACCACAGAAGTGTCCTACCTGGCATGAGGCTCACTTCCCTCAACTTTCTGGCTCTGCTCTGACTTGACAGTTGTCACAGGGAACCGCTTTGGGGAAAGCCTTGGTCGATGAAGGAGGCGCTTCTCAACAAGATCCTCTAGAAAGAGGAAATGAGACAAGTCTTCAGCACAGCATCTTTGTGTTGTTCTGGGAACTGGGGTGCCTACTGTGTCCCAGTTCCAACAACAGTGATGTGCAGGCCTGCTCAGGCTGGTGGTAACACTGATGAGATAGACAGTCCCTTTCACCACTTTGGGTGAAAGCCATGTTTCCTGGGAGGTCTTGGGCCTTTCCCTACACTTTTTTTGGTCCTGCTTCCAATGCCTACAGTGCACCATTACTCCTTGGGGAAAACTCTTTTGACGACTTTATCTCATCCGTATACTGAAATGGGGGCTCCCTAGGAGATGCCGGTGGTCTCCAAGAGTCACTCTAGGGAGGGGAATTATTTAGCAGAAGAGGAGATGTCTCTCGGCTTTCTGGATTGGTCCCATGCACACACATTTGTGCTGGAGCAAGTCTACACCAAAGGTGTTTCATTGTTTGGAGCACGTGCTGGGAAGCAGCACCCCCTGGGAAGGTGTCCTTCAGCAGCACCAGCACCCACTTGTGGTGCAGGGTTGTCCTGAGACCTTGTTCCACAACGGATCCCTGGAGTTCTGCCATAATGGGTACAGAACGTCACAGGGGATGCCTCTCCCTCTTCCAGGCATCTGGGCATAACCTCATCTCCAACTGCCTCCAAACGAGAAGGACAGAAAACCCACCGCCCCCTGCCAGCAACCTGCTGGTCCCTTACCTTTCTTTCCACTGCTGTCACCTTTTCCCCAGCCCTGCTCTTGGGCGGCCTTCAGATGTCCTGTCAGGTTTGCTTTCCCAGCTGGCATCTTAGGCATGGTCTCCAGCTTGTACCTGCAACGAGGAAGGAGGCACCAGGCTGAAGAAAGGACACTGCACCGTTTCCTTAAGGCAGCCCATCCTGGAGGGCCACAGTAGGAGCTCTCGTGCCTGGAGGGGCAGCCAAGGCCCCATCAGCCTCTGCTGGTGCTTTTCCATCCTTCCCATGAGAATGGGTGTCCTCCCACAAACCCCCTGCTGCTTCTGGGGAACATGATTCCTCTCTTATTCGCAGTGCACATGGAGAACAAACTAATGTCTCATGCTCTGATTATCCAACACCCTTTTGAAACCACCCCTCCAGCCCGTGGCTCCAAGCAGAAGGCAGTCTCCCGTGCAGGAAAGAAAAAGAGCAGGAGAAACCCAGTGGAAACTTGTCTAAATGCCTCTCTAGTCCCACAGGAGGATGAACGCATAAAACATTGTCACTGTCCCTCCAAATGAAGCCAAACTGAACAAGAGCAAGCAGGGAGCTCCCTGCCAAAGAAGCCTCTGGAACACTCAGTCCCCAAGGCAGGCACGAGGTCAGCTCTCGGCGTCCGGAAAGGCAGCCCTCCCAAGCACGAGCTGAGGAGCTGCTCACTGGCTCAGCCAAAGGCCACGGGAGCAAACGTACCCTGGCAGGACGACAACACATCCAGAAGAGGTCTGGGAAGCAGCAGTGTCCTGGCGTGAGATGACCGAGTCTCTGACCTCTGGCATCTGCGATGAGGGTGGAGACAGAGGGGGGAGATGTGCACACTGGGCAGCGCTGGCTGCCCGGTCACCAGCACCGGCAAAGCGCCAGCGCAGCCACAGGGCTCTGGCCTCAGCCAGCCTCGCTCTGCCTGTGCCGCCACCGCCCGCCCCGAGGGTGGGGCAGGCAGCCCTCCCCACCGCCAACGCTGGCCTTTTGTCACAAAGTGGGGCCCCTCTGGGCGTGTCTCTTGCCAAGCCAGAGCGCTGCACCCAAGGGAGCGCGCTGTCCTGTTACCCACAAGGAGCCCGTGTGGCTGAGCAAGGCCTGGCAGGCCAGGGGGAAGCAGCCTCGCAGCCCCCAGGACGTGTTTCAGAAAGAAGAACCAGGGCTGGTGCTGGGAAAATGAAAATCCTACCTCCAGAACGGCTCGCAACATCTTGTCGGTCCCGTTCAGCCTTTTCAAAAAGTCTGTGTAAAATTTCATTTTTATGTCTTTTCCCTGGACGACCAGCATGCCCACGTCCCTCCAAACAAGGGCAACGTCCCTCCTGTTCTCTAGGCACATGCGGAAAAGACGCGTGGTCCTTTCTATGCAAAGCTGGATCGTGCTCTGGGGGACAGCGCTATCCAAGGCCATCTGAGCGTATGGCAGCTGCGCAAAACGTTGATGACCTGCAAAGCAAGAGAAAAGAAACACGTGAACTTGCAGAGCTGCCAAGTAGGCTAAAATCAAAATCTGCAGCTTCCAGGCCATACGGTGGCAACGCATCATTGCTGAGTTGTGGGGCTGGTACAGCGCCTCTGAGGAGCAGCTCAGGCCACCCCTTCCTGTCAGAAGTGGAACGTGAGGTGCCGAGCCGACCTCACCTCTGGTTTCTCTGATGTAGGAAGGGAGAGTCTTAGCTGCTGGCCAGGAAGAGGAGCCAGGACTGCAGGACAAGGTGGGGAGAAAGGCGCCAGATCCCACAGCAAGCTGGAGGGTTACAGGCCATTGGAGCCGTGCCCACACTCGGTGCTCTCTTTGTCACGAGGCAGAAGGACGCCCCGAACATAGACCCACAATCTTCAAGCCCCGCAGTGTTGTACAGCAGCTGCTGCAACGGCAGCAGCCACTACGAAGCCCGGGCAACAAGGTCACCGAGTTTGGGAATGAAACCTTGTTTGCTCCTGGGTTTCTCCCCCGCTGCAAAGAGGCTGGGACGGCCGGGAAGAGCCCAAGCGCTGTTGTGCTGGCATTTGCCTGTATGCGGTGCAGTGCAGCAGGAAGAGGGAGCGAGAGCTGAAACACCGTGTCATCAGAAGACATAGCACCAATAAAGCCAGAAAGAAATCCATGAAGCAGGTCAGAGAACGTGCTGTTACGCTGCATTTAAAAGAAATTTGACTATTCGAAAGAAATAGGGAGGCAGGGTCTTTTTCACAGGAGGCTGGTTGTGTTGAGCTGCAGCCATTCTTGGGACGGCAGCGCGAGCCTGGTGCTCTGCTCAGGCACCTCTGGGCAGCCGAGCACACCTCCCCACTCTGCTGCAGGGCAAGCACCACTTTCAGTCTCTCTGCTTACCAGGAATGTCCAGGCAGCTACAGTGGAGGTCGTGATCCCGTACAATAGCGTTTGCAGGACGAAACACGGGTCTCTCCACAACCACCAGATCCTTCTCCTTGCTGGCTACTTGCTCTCGGACAACTGCAAATGTGCCAAGTCCAGGAATGCAGACAGGCTGAAACAGATGAGATGGTGGATCAGAAGAAGTCTTGGAGGGACAGACAGATGATTTGTCAGAGAACGGTGAAGGTGCTTGGTGCCCTGTGCCCACACCTGAGGTGGAAAAAGAGCAAGATGGGCTCTTTGGACACCTTGGGAGAAAACAAACAGGATCCGTGCTTTTCCCTTTCACTTCCCTTCACCCACAAAGAATCAGATAGTTTGGGAAAAGCTGACAAACAGTCTTAGGCTCAATAAAATAATAGACAGAGGAGTTCCCACAGGAATAAACCCTGAAGCATCCCAGGCTTCCAGGTTTTGTCATGCAAGTGTGGGAACTGGAAGCCCCAGAAGAAGCTCAACCTTTTCTCTGACACCAAGCTTGGGGCTCGTTGTACATCTGAACAGAGAGGGGACAAGGTCTGTCGCACATCTTTGCACTGCAGTGTCACGCTGGGGCAGCGTTCTTGTTTTCAGAGGAGAGGAAGAACAATTGCGCTCCTTGACAAAGTGCTGTCAGAACTTCATCAAACTTTACCAGGATGTGAAGGGAGAAGGAGGAAAGTCCCACCTGGTGGAGAGCCAGCTGCTGGCTGAGGTAATGAGAGACACTGTCCCAAATCTTAGCGAACTCTGGAAAAACAAGGGAAAGACATGTCATGCTCTACAGCAGCAACCTCAAAACCATTCAGCCCACACCTGTCCAAGGACCAATGCATTTCGAACACGAGCATTTCAGATGGTCTCTCTGGCGCCCAGCAAGAACCAAGGGACACCTCAGCTTGTCTCCAAGAAGGCTCCCTTTGTCTCAGGTGCAGGGCCCCAGGGCGTGACCCACTCCCACTGGAAACCAGCAGTGGATTGCCACGCCAGCAAGGGCACGGTGCTGTGCTCCACACAAGTCACAGAAGCTCAGGGCATGGCCCAGTGTCTCCCCAGCAGTGGCCAGTTTCACATCTCTCCACACACTGATGCCACACAAGCACCTCCAGCTTTTCCAGGTAGGAGCTCGATGGCCACCACCGGGTAAGGAGCAGCCCTTTGGGGCCAGGGGCTTCTGCCCGGGGTGCCCCGGGAAGGCAGGGGCCACATCAGCAAGACAACCAGGAGCTCTGGCTCCAAAATCAGCCCCTCAGCCCTTAGGCACAGTCAAGCAGGTCCCTCCTCGCTGAACAGCTACCCCCACAGCCTTCAGGGTTCCCATGCCTGTTCTCAGAGATGTCCTTGACCTGACAACACTCACGACATTGGCTCTGAAGGCCTTACCCGAATCCTTGAGCTTCCGAGTTGTTGGAGACAGGAGAGATGGCAAGAAGAGGTCTTTTGCCATCTTGGTCTCACTCTTCTCCAAGTCACCTGCAGCAGGTGGCTGGCCAATGGCTCTTTTGCTTTCGCAACAAAAACAGCCTCTCCTCCTCTCTGCTCTCCTCCTCCTACGTCCTTCACCACATGCAGTGCCGCTGTGTTGCCTCTCTCCACCTTCTCCTCCTCGCTGCAGAGCAGCTCCTCTGGATCAGTGGTGCTGAGAGCAGCCCTCAGCCTCCGCCACGCTGCTGTGTGTGGGGCAGGTGCTGGCCACAAGGGAGAGAGAGGGGCTGTCATCAGCAGCTGTCACCACTATGACCTCAGAGGGGCACTATGACCTGCCAGGGGGGTTCCGCAGTGGGCAGGGGCTCCAAGGAGCTGCCCTCACCTCACTGTGTCCTGAGCAGGATGTGTTTCCCCAACCTGAGACCCCTGCCACGTAACCACATGGGGACACTGAGCTGCAAGTGCCTCTGGGCTTCCTTCTACCTTTCTCTGCTTCTTCCTGCCTTTCCGACCCAGCATGTCTGCAGCGGGGAGCGCTGGGTTCCCCATACTGGCAGAGCTTTGCCGGCTGGCAGCTGCTCACCCCTCTTTTGATGCTGGCTGGAAGTGTCTCCAGCTGGCCAGCTGTAAAAAGGGCAAGGAGGAGGATCTGGGTAACTACAGGCCAGTCAGCCTCACTTCCATGCCTGGAAAGACGACGGAACGACTTGTTCTGGGCATCCTCTCTGTCGTGGTTTCACCCTGGCCGGCAGCCACGTGCCCACACAGCCGCTCTCTCACCCCCCTTCTCCGCTAGACAGGGGGAGAAAATATTTCAAAGGGCTTAAGGTTTGAGATAAGGAAAGGGAGATCACTTGCATTTACCGTCCCGGGCAAAACAGACTCGATTTTGGGGAAATTAGTTAGATTTATTGAAAAAATAAATCAGAGAAAAGTAGTGAGAAATAAGAAAAACAAACAGATCTTAAAAGAAAAACACTTTCCCCCCATCCCTCCCTTCTTCCCGGGCTTAACATCAATCCCGATTCCTCCATCTCCTCCCCCCGAGCGGCGCAGGGGGACAGGGAATGGGGGTTACGGTCAGTTCAGCCGACGTTGGTTCCACCGCTGCTTCTTCACTCCGGGGGAGGACTCTTCACTCTCCCCCAGGGCCATTGTGGGGTCCCTCTCACAGGAGACAAGCTTCACGTTCTCTTCTCCGTGAGTCGTCCCACGAAGGGCAATTCATCACAAACTGTCCAACGGGAGACACCTCACGAGGGGCAGCCCACCCCTTGTGAGCCTGAGGTACAGCCCTTCAGGGGAAACTGCTCCAGCGTGAGTCCCCGATGGCATCACAAAAGTCCCACCAGCCAACCTGCTCCAGCCTGGGCATTCCCTCTTCCACGGGCTACAGGCTCTGGCAGCGACCTGCTCCGGCGCAGACTTCCCACAGGCTACAGCCCCCTCCAGGCATCCACCCGCTCTGGTGTGGGGTTCTCCACCCCACGCTGGACATCTACACCCCATCCATGGGCTGCAGGGGGACAGCCCGCTTCACCATGGGCCTCACCATGACCTGGGGGATTCTGCTCCCGCACCTGGAGCTCATCCTCCTCCCCTCCTTTCTTCCCTGACCTTGGTGTCTCCACGTATTCTCCCTCCTCCATCTCTGTGCCAACTGTTGTGGCGCAATTCTTTTTCCCCGTTTCTTAAATATGTTTTCACAGAGGGCTCCTCTCCTACTGACAGGCTCAGCCTTGGCCAGCGGCGGGTCCCTCTTTGCAGCTGGCTGGCACGGGCTCTATTGGACTCGGGGGAAGCTTCTGGCATCTTCTTGCCGAAGCCACCCTGGAGCCCTCCCCGCCACGGAAATCCAGCCAGGCAAACCCTGGGTGGCTTTCAGCAGCTTGGAAAGCCTGACCCACAGGGCGCTCAGCCCTCCACCTTGCCCTGGCAGCTTTCCACCTCCCCAAGGCACCTGGGTTTTCCCTTAATTGCTGCCTGCATTTGCTCACAACTCCTTTTCACTCCCCACAACTCACTGCTGGGGACAACAGAGCTGCTTCCACTTAGCTCCAGAAACATTTCGTTTCCACCTGTCATTCCCCCCCACCTCGCTGCTTCTGTTCGTTCGCTTTTTATGCAGACGTTGCCCCACACGTCTGACACCAGCCCTCCTCACCAACTCTTTCCCTATTCTTTCAGGGCTGCTAAAGTCCTCCCAACGCCGTCATCTCGGGGCACTTAGTACAAACTCCCTAAAACCAGGGCTGGGGCAAATTCAAGCCAGAAGGACCAAGAGTGTCAGCAGGGAGAGGACTTGCTTTGGGCCGCTGGATCCGACTGGAAACGCTCTGGCTGAAAGCCGGGTGTCCAGGGGAGCCTTTCCAGCTCGATGCCATCCGCCTCCTCGTCCGTGGCCGTGGTCTCCCCCAGCTGGAGGACGCAGCCCGAGAAGCCCTGGGAAACGCTGGCGCCGGCGGTGCCCGATGGCAGCAGCCCGGCCAGGTGCCCTGCCGGCCGCCCAGGGGTCGGCGTGAGCGCCCAGAGCTTGGGGGGACGGAGCCCCCCTCCCTCCCTCCCTCCCGCGGCGACCCGGGCAGCCCAGGGCTGCCCCAGGCACGGCGAGCTCTGCCTTCCCCTGCCGGCGTTTGCGGAGAGCCCCGAAGAGCCGCTGCTGCCCGAGCAGGCAGCGCCGGGCCGGGGGCAGCCGGGGCGCCCCGCTCCCAGCCCGCTCCCCTGCAGCCCCGGCCCGGGCCAGGCGGGGGTACACGGCCCGGGGGGAGAAACGCCCGGCCCCGACCGGAGGAGGAGGAGGAGGAGGAGGAGGGAGCCCCGCATCGCCCCCCGCCTGCACACCCCCGACACCGCCGGGGAAGCGGCCCCCGGCCCCGGCCCCGGCCGCCTTTCCCGGGGCAAAGAGCAGCGTGGCCGCTCCCGCCGCTGCCCCATCCCGCCGCCGGCTCCGCCCGGGCTCCGGCCCCGCTCCCGCCGCTCCCGGTGCCGGTGCCCCCGCGGCCGGCAGCGCTCCCCGCCCGCCTCCGCGGGGAGGGCGCCGGGCTCCGGCTGCCCTTAAGGAGCGGCTCTGCCCGCCGCGAAGGAAGGAGGGGGCCGGGCCGCGGCCAACGAGCGCCCGGGGGCAGCCCCGTGCCCGCAGCACCGGGACTCCCCGCCAGCGCCCGCGGCTCCCCACAGCCCGCACCCCCCGGCCGGGGACGCCACAGCCCCGCGGGAGCCACAGCACCCCCGCAGCAGCTGCCCCAAACACCCCACCAGCTGCAGCCCCCGAGTCACCCCGAGTGGGGACCAGGGGCCAGCGCCGCTGCCAGCAGCTTCACGGCCGGTCGAGCCTCTCCCCGGGCGGGCACCCACACTCGGGGGCCCCGTCTCGCTCTCAGGGCTCTCCCCCAGCCCCAGCATCGTTCCCGGGATCCTGCAATGCTCCGGCCCCGGGAATGTGCCAGCTGCTGCCACCTCCCACACCCCCTGGGCCTTGATGAGCTTCAGGAGGTTCCCATGGGCCCACCTGTCAGAGCTGTCAAGGTCCCTCTGGGTGACATCCCTTCCCTGCAGAGTCAGCCACAGCACTCCCAGATCCTCCTGCAACAAGGTCACCCGCCTCTGGGATGAAGGGAAGCTGGTGGATGTCGGTTTTACGGATTTTGGTCAGGCTTTTCACCCTGGCCCTCACAGCATCGTCCTGGCAGAGTGGTCGAACTGTGAGATGAGCAGGTCCATGGTCCCTCCTTCAGCCCAGGCGGGGCAGGGATCGCTTTGCTTTGGCTTGAGTCTCTCCCTGGGCACCCACACTTGGCCCTTCTCGCTCTCAGGGCTCTCCCAGCACCCTGTGATGCTCTTGAGGTGCCCACTGGTGCCACCCCCCTAAGTGGGATCCCCTTCCTGTACACAGGTACCCCCTGTCCCTGGGGCGCCAGGAACCCAGAGCAAGTAGAAATCAGAGCTCTGCAACCACCACGTGTGCCCAAAGCAAATACCAAGGGAGTTTGGGTCTGAAAAACGTAAAGAAATTTATTTCTTTACAGAAAAAACTCAACTATATACAACAAACAACAACAAACAACTGTATATAACAACAAACAACAACAAACAACTGCATATAACAACAAACAACAACCAAAACAACAAACAAGAAACAACAAACAACAACAAACAACTATATACAGCAAACGACAAATCTTCTTCCTCCACTCTCCACCAGCCCCGCATCTCCGTCAGCCCTGGAAGAAAAGCAAGAGGCACGGCCGTTTGGCCAACGGGCAGCGCTTCGCTGAGCTGAGCTGGGGGTTCCCGAGCCAACTCAGCGGCAGCAGCTGCTTCGGGCTGGGCTTCACCCTGAGGGGTGTGAGATTGGCCACAGCCCTGGGACACACTGGGGACAGTGGGGCTCTGCTGCCAGCACGAAGCCCCGGCTGGCCTTGGTGTCACACTTGGGTTACCCCAAGGAATTGCTCCCTTCCCAAAGCAGGTGGGTGCTCCGGGCAGCGTGGGGATGGCGGTTGTGCTGCTGGGATGAGGGCACCAGGCTCCCTGTGCCTGCAGCCAGGGACCACCCAGCCCAGACCCGACCCAAGCCTGGCGGCAGGCGACCCGCTCTGATTGTGGGCAGTGGATGGGGAGCGCCTGCCTGTCCAGCTGCTGGTGTGTCCCTCTTCACATCCCTGTCCTCCACGTCCTCCATTTCCCCATCCTTTACCTCCACAACCTCCATCTCGATGTCCTTCACCTCCACATCATCCATCTCCGAATCCACTCCACGTCCACCATCTCTACGTTCTTATCTTCCATATCCAACATCTCAGCACCCTTGTCTTCCAGGTCAACCATCTCCACATCCTTCTCTTCCACGTCCATCATCTCTATGTCCTCCACCTTCTGGTCTACATCCATGGGCTCCACCATCCTAAGCCAAAAGCCAAGCCAAACAGTGCGTTGGTCCCTGCCCTGGACAGTGGAGCAGACCTGTGGGCTGGGGGTCTGCCCCTCTTGCCACCCAGCCCACGGAGAGGTGTGAGGTGATGAGGTCCCAAGTCCATTCCCGGCAGGGGCTGGCTGGAGCCTGGGCAGCCCCTTTGCCACCAGCACTGGCGGGACCACGTCTGCAGCCGGAGCATCCTGCGCACTGTGTGCTTCGGGAGCTGGGGGAGCAGCAAGGTCTTGTGGATCTGCTGGAGAAGCAGCCCTGGGGAGCAGCCCTGCTCCCCACCCCACAGGCCACCGGGCACAGCCCCCAGCCCCACCGCATGCAGACCCCAGCCCTGCATTTGCCTCAGGGCCTAGAAGCTCCTGACTCTGTCCGGGCGGCTTTTTGGCTCCATGCTGCTGCATGAGCAGGGCTGAGCTCCCATGGCCCCAGCCTGGGAGGGGACAGGAGGCAGCGGCTCAGGCTCCGGGCGGGACCCAGCTGCTCCCAGCACATGCCAGTGGCTCCAGCCTGGGGTGCTCAGGGCTCTCCTGGAGACGTGTGTCCAGGCAGGGATGCTCCGTTTCAGCAGGGGATGAGCAGCCCAGAAGGGCTTCTCCCAGCCCGTGGCCTTGCAGGGGTGGGTGGAAAGCGTAAGCCAAGCTCCCAGTGCCCCGAGCTGCCCAGAGCGGGGTCCCCCTGCCACCCCATCCATCGCCACAGTGCCAGCCCTAGCCTGCCTGGGCAGTGGGGGCTGCCCAGCTCCATGGAGTGGGGCTCTACCTCTGTCAGCACGAGTGTCGTCTTCTTCCGGGCGTTCGCGATGCCACCGAGGCAGCACAGGACAGGGACCGAGGTGCGGGAGAGGCGAGAAGGGCTGGGTCCAGGGCAGCGGGAGCAGAGGAGAAGGTCTTTGAGCAGGGCAGAGAGCTGGGAACAGGTTGCAAGGGCTGGGAGCAGGTCAGAAGGGCTGGGAGCAGGTCAGAAGGGTTTCGGGAGCAGGGCAGAATGTCTGTGTTGCACAAGTTGCCGGGCACTGGGAGCTGCGGCTGGAACACGGAATTCCGTTGCCTGATGCGCAACAGGACTGGGCCAAGACCTCGGGGGGGCTGCAGCTTCATGGGGAACCTTGGGGAATTTTTACGTTACCTCTCAAAACAAATTAAACAAACTTTGTGCTAAAATCTAAAACAACATGAAGGAACACTGCCTTGGGCCCTGCTGCCACTAGCAGCCCTGCTTGTTCCCGCATCCTTGCGCCCAGCCAGCCTGACCCCTTCTGCGACTGGGCCGTCTTGCCCTCCATGCCAACTCATTTCTTGGTCACAAATCCCCACTGCTGAGCAGTTACCAGCCGAATTTACCCTGCAGGGATCAGCCTGGGAGGGTGACACAGCTCAAGGCTCAGCTGGGAGTGGAGTTCCCCCTCCTGACCTCAGGACCCAGTCCTGCAGCCCTGAGGGGAGCAGCTCTGGGCACCCTGCGTGCCCAGCCAGGCCTAGGGAAGGGGGAAGTGGGCAGCTCCGGACACGGGGGTGGGCAGAGGGGACCTGCCAGCCCCACCATCCACTCCTCACCACCTCATCTTGAGGGCAGTGCAGATGCACTGAGCAGGTTCCAGCTGCAGAAGCGCTGGGCCGTAGCGTAGGGTCAGCTCCGTGGCGCGAGGACCATCTCCTTCACTCTCCCGTTGTCCCACAAGCAGGCAGTGAGCCGACCCGAGCACCGCTGATGTCCTCCAGCACGGATACGGCCACGGGGGCAGAACTCATCCTCGTCCAGCCTCTGGACGCAGGTGGCAGTAGGACGTGGCTGAGCCTGCGCGAGAACCTGCAGCCAACACGCGCCGAAGGCTGCCAAGGAAAGGACAAGATGTGCTGCCGTCAGCATGTGGCGAGGCCTGCCTGGTTTAAGCGTGAGCTAAAAAAGCTCAGGACAGTTTGACTTGGACATCCCTGGGTGCGTGTGCGTGCACACTTGTTGCACGCAGCAGCACCCCTACATCCCCACCAGCATTCTCCTACTGGAAGCTCCCTCTCTTCCCCTGCTTCCCCCAGCTCCTGCAGCCTCCTCTCGATCTGGGATGTGGCCACGGTGACTCACACCAGCAGCCGATGGCTCTCAGGGCAGCGGGAGGAAAGGGCAGTGGGTGCATTCGTTGCAGAGGCGGAGCGGGGAGTGCTGCCAGCTGCATCCCTGGCGAACCGGGAGCCCTGGGAACCAACCACCCTGATCCAGCACTGGGGTCCCTGGGGAAGGGGAGCGAAGGATGCTCCTGATGGCAGCACCTTCCTGCTGCTCGGAGAGAGGAGGAAAACCAAGCTGGGCCTGGGGCAGGGCTAACAGGCTTGCAAGAAGTAGCAGGGCAGGAGTGAGCGGCTGTCTCTACCTTGCATGGTGGGTCAGCAGCTCCTCTCTGCTCTGCGCTGCTTCTGGCTCTGGGCATCTCTCACTGTCCTTGCCTTGTGCTCAGCACCGTGCTGGGCATCTCTCGGTGTCGTCAGGCTAAGGCCAAGAGCGTGCCTTAAATGTCAGGGACTGGAGGAGGCGGTTTCGTCTCTGCTCCTCCTCTCACCTCCCCTGCGGTGAGCAGGGCCCAGGGGGGTCTCGGGACCCCTGCCATTCAGAGAGACCTGGACAGGCTGGAGGGCTGGGCGGGGAGAAATCTTATGAAGTTTAATAAGGGCAAGTGTAGAGTTTTGCACTTGGGAAAAAATAACCCCATGTGCCAATATAGGTTGGGACTGCCCTGCTGGAGAGCAGTGCAGGGAAAGGGACCTGGGGGTTCTAGTGGACAGCAGGATGACCATGAGCCAGCAGTGTGCCCTCGTGGCCAAGAAGGCCAATGGCATCCTGGGGTGTATTAGAAGGGGAGTAGCAAGTAGGTCAAAGAGGTCCTCCTGCCCCTCTACTTGCCCTGGTGAGGCCGCATCTGGAATATTGTGTCCAGTTCTGGGCCCTCAGTTCAAGAAGGACAGGGAGCTGCTTGAGAGAGTCCACGTAGAGCCACAAAGATGGTGAAGGGAGTGGAGCATCTCCCTTATGAGGAAAGGCTGAAGGAGCTGGATCTCTTTAGCTTGGAGAAGAGGAGGCTGAGGGTGACCTCATCAATGTTTATAAATATGTCAAGGGGGAATGTCAGGAGGATGGAGCCAGGCTCTTTTCAGCGGCGTCCACTGACAGGACAAGGGGCAATGGTGGAAGCTGGAACACAGGAGGTTCCAGAAAAATATGAGGAAAAACTTTTTCACTGTGAGGGTGACTGAGCACTGGAACAGGCTGCCTAGGGAGGTTGTGGAATCTCCATCTCTTGAGACATTCAAAACCCGCCTGGACGCGTTCCTGTGCGCTCTAGTGTAGGTGATCCTGCTCTGGCAGGGGGGTTGGACTAGATGATCTTTGAGGTCCCTTCCAACCTCTAACATTCTGTGATTCTGTGATTCTGTGACCCGAGGCTGCAGGGACAGCCACGATGGGATGCCCAGCAGTCACCTGGCGCCGGCCCCAGGGCAACTTCCCAGGGCCACCCTCTGGCCCACCAGGTCCAGCAGCCGGCTGTTGGGGACATCTGCGTGGTGTGGAGCCCAAGGACACGGGGACGTGACACCCCTGGGGCTCGGCAGGAGCCTCCTTCTGCCCCACACGGGGACCACGGGCACCGGGACTGGGCTCCCCTCCCTCGGGGCAGGGCACGGCCAAGGAGTCGGGCGGCTTCTGGTCCTGAGCTGCGCTGTGACCCGCAGCAGCCCAGCACAGCCCGGCTTGCCCTGCCTCGCCTCGCCTCCCCGGCCCTGCAGAGATGCCTCTTGCTCAACAGTCACATTCTTCCAAGGGTGTTTATGGCTTTTCTGTCTCTCTGCTCTCCCAGGCTAAAATCACCCCATTTAAGGGAGCCGCAGGACCATGGGTTGCTGGAGCCCTGCCTGTTGCAGGCTGAAGGCTGCTCCCTTGCGATGTATCCCCTCGTTTACTGGGAAAGCAGCCTTGCCTTGCTTGTCTCTTGATTCCACAATTTAGTGACAGAGTCAAGCTGTGGCTCATTCCCAGCCCCATCCACTCACGTATTTTCACCAGCAAGTGATTCACCTGCTTGGTACTGGTTCACCTTTCCCTTAGCAGCCGACCCTCCCCAGCTCCATCCTCACCCTGCGGTTCCCTGACTAACCTCCCAAACTTCTCAGAGATGGGAGAAACCTGAGAGGGAGAAACCAGCACTAGCAAGCCTTGGAAAGGGAAGGTGGGCGAGTGCAGAAGAAATAGTGCTCCAGTGGGAAGGATCCCCAGGCTGGGGGAGCAAACCCAGGACCCTGGGAAAACTGGATTACAGCCACCCCAGAGCGTAAGCAAAGCTGAGAGGAGAAGGAGAGACTCCAGAGTGCATTGCTTTGCGCAGCTTCTCCCCAGAAAGCAAGGAAAAGTTGCTGCCGCAGGATGTTCGCTCCTCCAGAGATGCTGACCAAGGGAGAAAGAATGTTTCCTGGCACAACCAGGCCTCCTGTTCCTGTGTCCCGTAGTGTGCAGGACACAGTGACATGCAGCATTCTTCCTCCAGCTGTGGGTGGTGGGAGAAACAAGAGCGCTCCCGGAAGTTTCAAGATCTCGTGCATCGAAGGCGTCGTGGCAGTCTTGGGCTCCGGGTTCTACGGGTTGGTGTTCTTCTGCGTGCTCTGTCTGTGCCTGAGGAAAAGAATTGTAAAGAGTTGTTTAGGGCAGCAAAGGGGTGTTACAGAATGGCCAAGCGAGCAAGGTCATGGCTCAATGGAGGAATTGTACAAGCAGTTTGCGGTGTAAAAAGAATGGGAAAGTACCGAAGAAAAGCAAGGACATCATGACCTTGAGAGTGGCACAAACAACTTTTGCGGGACTTGGAACAGTGAGAATGAGGGAGACCCTGGACCAGAATGACTGTAAGAGGAAGGCTTATGCAAATTATAGGATTAAGAATGTAACCAATCATGAGACTAATAGTGATCAAGCTAACCAATCATGTATGCTTAAGTTGACGTAATCAGTTTGTAAAGAGTATAAGAATGGAACACTGGAAATAAAGATCGGAGCTTGCTTTACCAATCATATTGGTTGTTCGCAAGTCTCTCCGCGTCGTCAAAGTGGCGCCCGAACAGGGACCCCAACCTTGTTCTCACCGGACGGCGTGAATGAAGCGGCACCGGTAAGCAGCGACCGGGAAGCGAAAGATCTGCCAAATACGAGGGATCCGCGCTTGAGCCGCGGTGGCGATCGAAGCATTGGGGGGAGGGCAAGAAAGGAAAAAGGCAAAGGAAGAAACTCCCTGCTCGTCCCAACTGGATGGAAGAAAAAAGAAAAAAAAAAAAAAAGAAAATAAAAAAGGGAACTGTGGATACCTTACATTTTACAGCTAGCTGTGCTGGCAGCACTGTGTTGCAGAATTAAGACTTTCGTCGTTGAGCTCTTTTCTAAACAAGTGCATGACTCTTGCTTTCTAATTATGAAAAGAGACCCTGGCCAGCCGAGTACAGCTCGTGTTGAGAGCTTGTCCATGAGAATGAACAGATAAGACACTTGTATATCAGATGTCCATGGGAGTGAACGGGAGAGAATGATCAAAACAGACCTGGGAAGTTCTGCTCCCCCTGTGTGATGAGTGATTGAAGTAGTACATGAACTAATATTTTCAAGCCCGAACCATAAAGGATCCTTTGCAACCGCGATGGAGCGGTGTCATCAGAGACACTGTAATAGAGGGAGATTGGGAAGCAGCCAGTTCGATTGCGTGTCCTGTTATTATTAATAACGGACAAGGGACTTGAGAACCACATGATTCTGCATGATGTGGCTGTGCAGCATCCTGTCACTTCAACAGCGCAGCAGCAACACGACCGTGCACTGGGCCTGCCTGTTGGATCCCTTTGTTTGCCCAGTGACGTGATGGGACCCTGAGGTACCGATTACCAACGATGACATGGATTGGACTGGCAGAAGATGGTCACGGCTGATGGCAGAGCAATTATGGGGAAATGTGACTGTTCTCAATGTTACCTGTTGTATTAATATGTATCCTCCTTGTGTGACTGACAATGAAGCTTATATTGGTTGTGTGAGACTGTCTGATCAAAGCCACATAACAGGTGTTAAGGTTCCTGGTACTGACCAGCAGAGTGATCTTTCTTTAGCTAAAAGCAAGGTGGGGAAACCAGCTGCCTTTTGCTTTGTTAGAAGTGTGTGATTAAGGACCAAAATAGATCGGGAGACTCCCTTTGCATTCTTCCTTCAGCCCTGGCCAAGCTGTGAGAAGAATTCAACGGAGCAAACACCACCAGATGTTCCCGCATTCAAAGCTACGTAAGGTTGTTTATTTAATAGTATAAATGCTGGACCCTCTTGCAGCGACTTCAGAAACCTCCCCTACGAGTGGACGCGCTGCGCAGGACTTCCCAATTGTCGGGAGGGTTCTCCAGAAACCTCGCTGCAACAGGGGCTCCCCAGCGACTGCGGGTCTGGATGATTTAGGGTGACTGGTGATGGGAACTGTAGGTACGCTCAAACAACTTGCACCTAAGGTGTCAGAAAGCACAGACATCTCACTGGATTACTGCTTGGCCTTGTGTGCTCGACCAGCAGCACACCCACACTGAGATACCAGAGGCCTGGGATTGATGCAGGGGCATCTCTCACATTCCTGCCCTGCAAAGCTGTTGTGTGAGTCCTGGTAATTCAGGCAGAGCAGCAAGTAAAACATAACAAAGCAGTGGGATGAATATTACACATTTTTTACCAAGGATATGATTTGGTTAAACCTCAAAACATGGTTTTCTCTGTTAGAAATGTGTTTAATGGTGTTTGTTGTTGCGGGAAGTGTTTGTTCTGTTCTTTTTCATTACAGTCAACGATCTCACCTGAGGTGCTGCCCAAGGGGTCCGAAGAACTGAAAAATACATCTTATGACTTTGATGGGTGTCAGAACTTTGATGGGATGTGTTGTATGGATCTTGAAAATCATTCTGAGTCCATCCAAGAAAATTCAAAAATTGCAAGAGCATTCAAAACGGATCACTCAAGATGTCAAGTTGTTCGGTTTAGATGGATTATTGAATTGGTCTGACAGGATGGATTAAGAGTTTAGTTTAGACATTTTGGTTATTGGTGTTTTAATTGTTATAGGCTTAGTTATGTTTAGTCATTTGATAAGTATAATTAAGAAAATGATAAGCAAGCTAGTGGACGAAGCGTGGGTTGTCCAAAAAGAAAAAGGGGGATATGTAGGGGAATTTCTTGTGGAGCAGAGGTGCGGTATCACTTTAAAGGTGTGGACAACCCAGCTTAGGCCTAAACAAAGGCTCTGACCTTGGAGCTGCCTTGGGGCACAAAGAGGAGGAGGTTTTAGCTGTTTTGTGAGAGCTTTGCGAGATGCTTGGCTGGAGGTGCTGGCCCCGGGGGGAGAAGGGGGGGCGAGAGCCGCCTGCAGAGTTGAATGGCACTACCCAATAAAACGCTGGCGCGTCTAAACCTGGAACTGACCTGGAACTGACCTGGAACTGTTACGGGGCAGGCGCGGGGACACTGCTTGACTGTATATATTGGGCTGTCCGGGGCAATAAAGGGAGGACGACTTGTAGTCATATTGGTGTGATGGTCGTTACTTGGCTGGCTCTCCGAAGGGACCCTTCTAGACACAACCTCCCTGGGCAGCCCGTTCCAGTGCTCCGTCACCCTCACTGCGAAGAAGTTTCTTCTCAAGTTTAAGCGGAACCTCTTATGTCCCAGTTTCAGCCCATTACCCCTTGTCCTATCATTGGTTGTCACCGAGAAGAGCCTGGCTCCATCCTCGTGACACTCACCCTTTATATATTTGTAAACATTAATAAGGTCTCCCCTCAGTCCCCTCTTCTCCAAACTAAAGAGCCCCAGCTCCCTCAGCCTTTCCTCATAAGGGAGATGCTCCACTCCCTTAATCATCCTAGTTGCCCTGTGCTGGACTCTCTCCAGCAGTTCCCTGTCTCTCTTGAGCTGAGGGGCCCAGAACTGGACACAGTATTCCAGATGGGGTCTCACCAGGGCAGAGTAGAGGGGAAGGAGAGCCTCTCTTGACCTACTAACCACCCCCCTTCTAATACACCCCAGGATGCCAGTGGCCTTCCTGGCCACAGGGGCACACTGCTGGCTCATACTTGCAACCAAATCAGCAGCGATTTGAAGGAATTCTGGGGCAAACAGCTGACGTGATGGTGGTGGGTTCAGACTGAGGGAAACTGAGGGTTATGAATTGGAACCTTCCCCAAGAGAGCCCCTGGTTATAATAAGGTTGGGGAATGAGAAAATAAATTTTCTAGTAGATACAGGAGTTACTTATTTAGTATCAAACACATGTAAAGGTAATTCTAGTAAGCAGACAGAGTCAATTCTTGGTGCCACAGGGCAAAGAGAAAAGCCAGCCGGTTTCTGGTTTTCTTTAGCCTTTGAAGTTCAGAACTGGCCAAGGGGGTTGCCCCATCAATTCCTACCAGACTGCCCTGTGTCGCTGTTGGAAAAAGGAGGAATTCAAGTTCATATTCTGGAAAATAAAGGTCTGGATGCCCAAGTTCTTATGTTACAGACGGACGCCGTGCCGCAGGAGGTGCTAGAGGGAGTAGAAAACACCGTAATGCCTCTGGTTTGGGCCTCAGGAACACCAGGAAGGTCTTGAGCAGCGGAACTGGTAACCACCCAGCTGAAGCCAGATGCCAGACTGGTAAGGTGAGAGACACTTTTTCAGGCTGGCCAGAGGCTTTTCCTTGTTGCACCAATAAAGTAAGAGAGGTATCAAAAACATTACTTGGAGAAATAGCACCAAGGTTTGGGGTGCCTGTAGGACAATCTTTAGATATGGGACCCACATTTCATAGCAGAAAGGACTCAGAATGTTTTAACACTAATTCCAGATAATAAGAGCAGGAGTCTGGATGAGGAAACTATTGACTACTGGAGAGCTGATAGAGAATTAACAGAACAAGTGGGAGGGCAGATTCCCTCCAGAGCATGGGCACACCTGAGCAATGGCAGAATTCTGGGGAACTGTCAAAGAGCATAATAAGGCACCTGGGGGGGCGGACTCTCTGTGTACATTTTTAAATCAGAAATGAGTAGGGATGAATTTGTATGTTACAGTTGGACAAGTGACTCAGCAATGGGAAAGGTAACCGGGTGTAATTAGGAGGAATGCACCAGGGGACCACTGTCAAATTGATTTTTCTGAACTTCCAAGAAAAGGGCAAGCAAAGTTGGGGAACATACCTCACCATACTAACCTGAAGAAACTGTCAAAGCAATTTGTTCTAGCTGACCACGGACATTATTTTTTGTGTGGACTGTTTAATACAGTTCATCCGGAGTGTTGTGAGCAACGTGCAAGCAATTGCTGTGACTTCCCCTGACGGAGTAAAACAAGTTGGATTTGTGAAACAGGCCAAGAATGTGGCCATTAGCATTATATAGATTATAATGCACGCAGCATGGGGAATAAGCAGGAGGAGCTGGAAACCTGGGTTCGGGCAGGAGATTATGATCTGGTGGCAATTACAGAGACATGGTGGGACAGCTCACATGACTGGAATGTGCTCATGGGTGGCTGTGTCCTTTTCAGGAAAGACAGGCCAGCCAGGCGAGGTGGTGGAGTCGCTCTTTATGTGAAAGAGCAACTACAATGTCTTGAACACCATCCAGGCATGGATGAGGAGCAAGTTGAGAGTGTATGGGTTAGAATTAAGGGGCAGGCTGGCAGGAGAGATACTGTTGTGGGTGTCTATTACAGGTCACCAGATCAGGGTGAGGAAGCTGATGAGGCCTTCTACAGGCAGCTGAGAGCGGTCTCACAATCACAGGCCCTGGTTGTCGTGGGGGATTTTAACTTCCCTGATATTTGCTGGAAGGACAACTCAGCCCGCCAGCCACAGTCCAGGAGGTTCCTCCAGTGCATCGATGGTAATTTTCTGATGCAAATGGTGGAGGAGCCGACTAGGAGAGGAGCACTGCTGGACCTCATCCTCGCTAACAAGGAGGATCTGGCTGAAGCAGTAAAGGTTGAGGGCTGCCTTGGCTGCAGTGACCATGAAATGGTGGAGCTCAGGATCTCGTGTAGCAGAAACAAAATAGCAAGCAGAATTGCAACCCTGGACTTTGCCAGGGCAAACTTTGGATTTTTCAAACAATTACTTGAGAAAATCCCATGGGCAAGGCTGTTTGAAGGTAAAGGGGCCCAAGATAGTTGGTTAGCGTTCAGGGACTGCTTCTACCGTGCTCAAGATCAGAGCATCCCGACACGTAGGAAGTCAAGGAAGGGAGCCAGGAGACCTGCGTGGCTAAACAGGGATCTGCTGGGTAAGCTCAAGGGCAAGAGGAGAATTTACAGATCTTGGAAGGCAGGGCTGGCCACTTGGGAAGAATATAAGGCTGTTGTCCGAGGATGTAGGGAGGCAACTAGGAAAGCAAAGGCCTCCCTAGAATTGAACCTGGCGAGAGGGGTCAAGGACAACAGGAAGAGCTTTTTCAAATACGTGGCAGATAAAACTAACACCAGAGGCAATGTAGGCCCACTGATGAATGGGGTGGGTGCCTTGGTGACAGAAGATACAGAGAAGGCAGAGTTACTGGATGCCGCCTTTGTCTCTGTCTACTCTGCCGGAGGCTGTCCTGAGGAGCCCCGTTCCCCTGAGGCCCCAGAGGGAGTCAGGGCAGTGGAGGAGTTTGCTTTAGTCGATGAGGACTGGGTTAGGGACCTATTAAGCAATCTGGACATCCATAAATCCAGGGGTTCAGACGAGATGCATCCACGGGTGCTGAGGGAGCTGGCTGATGTCATTGCTAGACCACTCTCCATCATCTTTGCCAAGTCTTGGGAGACGGGAGAGGTGCCTGAGGACTGGAGGGAAGCAAATGTCACTCCAGTCTTCAAAAAGGGCAAGAAGGAGGACCTGGGTAACTATAGACCGGTCAGCCTCACCTCCATCCCTGGGAAAGTGATGGAATGACTTATCCTTGGTGCCATCTCAAGGCATATCAGGGATAAGAGGGTCATTAGAGACAGTCAACATGGCTTCACCAAAGGGAAGTCGTGCTTGACTAACCTCATAGCCTTTTACGAGGATATAACAAGGTGGATAGATGATGGCAGAGAGGTGGATGTGGTCTACCTTGACTTCAGTAAAGCATTTGACACAGTCTCCCACAGCATCCTTGCTGCTAAACTGAGGAAGTGTGGTCTAGACTCTCGGGTAGTGAGGTGGACTGTGAACTGGCTGAGGGGAAGAAGCCAAAGAGTTGTGGTCAATGGGGCGGAGTCTGATTGGAGACCTGTATCCAGTGGAGTCCCTCAAGGGTCGGCACTGGGACCAGTATTATTCAATATATTCATCGATGACTTGGATGAGGGACTAGAGAGTACTATCAGCAAGTTTGCTGATGACACCAAGCTGGGAGGAGTGGCTGACACGCCAGCAGGCTGTGCTGCCATCCAGCGAGACCTGGACAGGCTGGAGAGTTGGGCGGGGAAAAATTTAATGAAATATAACAAGGGTAAATGTAGGGTCTTGCATCTGGGTAGGAACAACCCCAGGTTCCAGTATAAGTTGGGGAATGACTTATTAGAGAGTAGTGTAGGGGAAAGGGACCTGGGCATCTTGGTGGACAGCAGGATGACCATGAGCCAGCACTGTGCCCTTGTGGCCAGGAAGGCCAATGGCATCCTGGGGTGTGTTAGAAGGGGGGTGGTTAGTAGGTCGAGAGAGGTTCTCCTTCCCCTCTACTCTGCCCTGGTGAGACCCCATCTGGAATACTGTGTCCAGTTCTGGGCCCCTCAGCTCAAGAGAGACAGGGAACTGCTGGAGAGAGTCCAGCACAGGGCAACTGGGATGATTAAGGGAGTCGAGCATCTCCCTTATGAGAAAAGACTGAGGGAGCTGGGGCTCTTTAGTTTGGAGAAGAGGAGACTGAGGGGTGACTTCATTAATGTTTACAAATATATCAAGGGTGAGTGTCATGAGGATGGAGCCAGGCTCTTCTCGGTGACAACCACTGACAGGACAAGGGGTAATGGGCTGAAACTGGAACATAAGAGGTTCCGCTTAAACTCGAGAAGAAACTTCTCAGTGAGGGTGACAGAGCACTGGAACAGGCTGCCCAGAGAGGTTGTGGAGTCTCCTTCTCTGGAGACATTCAAGACCTGCCTGGACATGTTCCTGTGTAGCATAATCTAGACGTTCCTGCTCTGGCAGGGGGATTGGACTTGGTGATCTTTCGAGGTCCCTTCCAATCCCTAACATTCTATGATTCTATGATTCTATGATTCTATGATCCCACCAGGATCTGCAGATGTAATGGCTTAGTGGCACAGAGTTCCTGGCTGTGAAGATTTCTCTTCACATCAGCTCTCAGCACCCTCTCCCCCAACCTGCCTTCCAGCTCTCTGTCCTGGCTACTCTGCCCTGGGTGCCTGCAGGCAGTGCCCTCAGCCCTGCTGCGCTTGGCAGAGGAGCTGCTCCTGGGCAGAGCTGTCTCTCGGCAGCGCTGCCCGCTTGCCATCAGCTCCCTCCATCCCAGGAGCCCAGCCCAGCTCAGCAGCACCAGCCCAAGGCAGCACATTAATGACCCCTCGGGTGACTTCGGTGTCCATGATCCTCAGAGACTGAGAGGAAGTTGAAGAAACCTCGCAAGAAATCAAAGTCAGATTCAAACTCTGAAGTTTCTCGGACTTTTAATGGGTCCCACTGAGGGACGCTGTAGAGGAATTTCTTGTGGAGCAGAGGTGCGGTATAACTTTAAAAGTGTGGACAACCCAGCGTAGGCCTAAACAGAGGCTCTGTCCTTGAAGCTGCCTTGGAACACAGGGAGGAGGAGGTTTCATCTGTTTTGTGAGAGCTTTGCGAGATGCTTGGCGGGAGGTGCTGGCCCCGGGGGGAGAAGAGGGGGTGATAGCCGCTTGCATAGTGGAATGGCACTGCCCAATAAAACGCTGGCGCGTGTAAACCTGTAACCGACCAACTCTGTTAAGGGGCAGGCGCGGGGACACTGCTGAACTGTATATATTGAGCTGTCCGGAGCAATAAAGGGAGGACGATCTGTAGCCATATTGGTGTGATGATCGTTAACTTGGCCGGCTCTCCGAAGGGACCCCTCTTCATCTGGCGCCTGAACAAGGGACCCTCTATGGACGCTTAAATGCGGATTGCTTAAATGCAGGAAGACTCCGAAGCATCGGACGTGAGCCGATTTGGGAGCCGGAGAGCTGGAGGCAGGAGAGTTCTGAGTGTGACCAAAAGGGCACCGGAGACCAGAGCTTGAGCAGCTGATCAAGCCCCTGCCAAGGTAAGACCGCGATGGAAACGGACGCGGCAACTCGCCTCCTTAGTATACTCTCTAAGAGAGGAGGAAAAGTAAAGGAGCGAGATGTATTAGCCCCATGGGCTCGGAAACGGGAGAAAATGAACGACCCACCATTAATCTTTAGTTCCACGGAATGGCGTGAAGTAGGAGATCTTTTGTGGGACTGTACTCTAGAGGGAGGAAAAGAAGGGAAGGAAGCAAAAGAACTAGGAACAGTTTGGAAAACCGTAATACGCACTCTAGAAATCATGCAAGCAGAAAAGAAAGTTGCTGCGGCAGCGATCGAAGCGTTGGGGGGAGGGCAGGAAAGGAAAAAGGCAAAGGAAGAAACTCCCTGCTCGTCCCGACTGGGTGGAAGGAAAAAAAAAAAAAAAAAAAAAAAAGAAAAAGGAGAAACTGCACTGCGTTGCCAAATTAAGACTTTTGTCCTTGAGCTGAGCTCTTTTCTGAACAAGTGCATAACTCTTGCCTGCTAATTATGAAAAGAGACCCTGACCAGCCAGGTACAGCTCATGTTGAGAGCTTGTCCGTGAGAATGAAGATAAGACGCTTCTTGTACACCAGATGTGCATGGGAGTGAACGGGAGAGTACGATCAAAACAGACCTGGGAAATTCTGCTCTCCCTGTGTGATAACAGCGTGACTGAAGTAATACTTGAGCTAATAAGGAAAAAAAAAAAAAAAAAAAAAAAAAAAAAAAGGAGGGGGGGAAGAAGGAAGATCAGGATGAACCCCTGAAAGAGATGCTGAACAAACTCGCTGAATTATCAACTAGACAGCAAGAAATAGAAGAAACCCTTAAACCAGTTCAGCTCCCCCATTACCATCAGCTCCCTCACTCAAGCCTGATTTTCAAGCTTGAACCATAAAGGATCCTTTGCAACAGCGATGGAGCGGTGTCATCAGAGACGCTATAACAGAGGGAGATTGGGAAGCAGCCAGTTCGATTGCGTGTCCTGTTATTATTAATAACGGACAAGGGACCTGGGAACCGCATGATCCTGCATGATGCGGCTGTGCAGCATCCTGTCACTTCAGCAGCGCAGCAGCAACACGACTGTGCACTGGGCCTGCCTGTTGAACCCCTTGTTTCGCCCAGTGACGTGATGGGACCCTGAGGTACTGATTACCAACGACGGTATGGATTGGACTGGCAGAAGATGCTTACGGCTGATGGCAGAGCAATTATGGGAAAATGTGACTGTTCTCAATGTTACCTGTTGTATTAATATGTATCCTCTTTGCGTGACTAACAATGAAGCTTATATTGGTTGTGTAATCAAAGCCACATAGTAGGTGTTAAGGTTTATGTACTAACCAGCAGAGTGATCTTTCTTTAGCTAAAAGCAAGGCAGGGAAACCAGCTGCCTTTTGCTTTGTTAGAAGTGTGTGATTAAGGATCAAAGTACGATTTAGGGTGATGGGTGTGAGAACTTTGACAGGATGAATTAAGAGTTTAGTTAAGACATTTTTGGTTATTGCAGTTTTAATTGTTATAGGCTTAGTTATGTTTAGTTGTTTGATAAATATAATCAAGAAAATGATAAGCAAGCTAGCGGATGAAGCCTGGGTTGTCCAAAAAGAAAAAGGGGGATATGTAGAGGAATTTCTTGTGGAGCAGAGGTGCGGTATAACTTTAAAAGTGTGGACAACCCAGCGTAGGCCTAAACAGAGGCTCTGTCCTTGAAGCTGCCTTGGAACACAGGGAGGAGGAGGTTTTATCTGTTTTGTGAGAGCTTTGCGAGATGCTTGGCGGGAGGTGCTGGCCCCGGGGGGAGAAGAGGGGGTGATAGCCGCTTGCATAGTGGAATGGCACTACCCAATAAAACGCTGGCGTGTGTAAACCTGTGACTGACCAACTCTGTGAAGGGGCAGGCGCGGGGACACTGCTGAACTGTATATATTGAGCTGTCCGGAGCAATAAAGGGAGGACGATCTGTAGCCATATTGGTGTGATGATCGTTAACTTGGCCGGCTCTCCGAAGGGACCCTCTTCAGGACGCTACTGACAAAGCCTCCCTTGGCTCTGGTTAGAGCAGGCACCTGGAGGCAGTGGGGACAGGCTGGGAAAACCAAGGGAAAGGTGTCTCTGATGCTCAGTAAATGTGGATGTGATTCATTAATGAAAATGGACAAGCCCTGACCCCCAGCCCCTTGTGCAAGGCCAAGAACAGGGCTATGGTCCAACATCTCGCAGGCTCCAGAGTGTGGACAAGGAGGCAATGAGGCCCCAGTGCTGAAGGATCAGTTGTCTCCTCACGGGCATCAGTGGCAGAGACAGCAGCCATAACCACAGTCAGGAAGAGGTTGGCTCTCTCAGGGGGCTTTTGGCTTTTCCGCACCCGTGTGTCATCTCCACCTCAGGCTGTCCTATGTTCCCTGCAGGCTGTAGTCACCCACCTGGCTGCCCCACCTTGCTGTCACCTTCCATTGCTGGTATCTCTCCATCCTCCCTGGCTCTTACGTGAAACACAAAGCCTTGGGCTGGTCCAGACACCTTCTGGCTGATTGCACCACAGCGCTGCCCTTGGAGAGAAATTTCTTTCTCCTTGTGTCCAGCCTGGAGCTCCCCAGCTGCACGTCGGGGCATTAGTTCTTTCACAGACTGCTTCCCACCATCAGGAAAAGCTCCACCATCTCTGAAACCTCTCTTCAAGCCTTCTCAGGCTACTCCTACACTGTCCTCAGACTGCACAAGGCTGAGCCCAGGGCCCTCAGCCTCTATAGCCTGGTCATGTGCTTGAGGCCTCCAAACTCCATCTTGAGTGACCTCTGGCTACTCTCCATGATGTTTGCAGATGAAAACACAGTGGCCATAGGTTAAGAAAAGATGGAGTGAGACTTTCACTAAGGCCTGTAGTGGCAGAACAAAGGGCATGGGCTTTAAATTGAGAGAGGGAAGATTCAGATTGGAAAGAAGAAGGAAATATTTTATGATGCGAATATCAAGAGATTGGATTAGACTGCCCAGAGAAGTGGTTTCTCCCTCCGTGAAATTAAGGGCTACTTGAAAGATCCTGTTTTTTCAGTTTTCTCCTCGGGATTGTCTGGGTGGGCAATGGGGCATAGCAATTTTTCAATTCAGGAGGAAACACTGATGCTCCAAATCTCTTTCTCTTAGAGGTGAATAAACCAGGGAGTAGCAGAAATTCACACATGGTGGCTTACAACCAGCCCCAGTGTCACTTGTGCAGCCACCCCAGGGCTGCTATGAGAGTCCCATCAGAGCCTGCCCGCCCAGAGCTGCCCCTGGGCAGTGCCCGGCTGCTGCCAGGAGGGCTCTGCAGGGCAGAGCTGAGTCCCCAGAGGCTGGGATGGGCTCTGGGAGCAGGGACAGGGAGAAGAGCTGGCCACAGAGGAGCATCTCCTGGCAGGGACAGCTCCAGGCAGCAGAGCCAGGGATGTGGGGGGAGAGGGAGCTGCTGCCAGAGACACCATAGGAGGGGGGATTCAGGCACCTCCCTGCCATCACTGCAGAAAACTCGTGTTACGTTCTCCCACCCAGCAGAGCCTTTGCCCTTACAGCCCTGGAGACTCAGTCATCTTCTCAGTGGCCTCAATCCTGAAGGGAAGAAATTATCAAGTACCCACCACCTGTCCCTGTCCTGCCTCCAGGACAGCAGAGCCCCCTGCTCCCAGCAGGTCTCTCAAGCAGCACCAGTTACAGCTCATGAGAGGGATCTGTCAATGATCTTTCTGAAAGGGGTGAGGCAGTTTCAGTGGGTTTTGTCATGTTCTGCTCTTCTAACTAGTCCTTTTATTTTTCCTCTTGAACAGTCCCCAATTCCCTCTGGAGCAGCAGAGACATCTCCTATCCAGGATGTTCTACACAGGTTTTTATGATTCTGTGACAGGACAGCAGCGGGTACATGGTCGGGTCTATCAGAGAAGCTGAAAGGCCGACAGCAGTCATGTGATTTAGAAGATGATGGTGAGGTTACTTCTGTCTGGTCAGGTGAAAGGCCACAACAAGGCCAATGGACTGGGTTCCCTGCTTGAAGAGCAGCTTCTGAGATGGTCAGACTTTCCTTAGTATTAGAAAGAAGCAGGATAGAGAAAAAAATGTCACAAAGTGAAACTTGGAAAGTGGAGACTGACCAGCAGAGTCCATGGGTCTCCATCTGGAGAAGGGTGAGGAGCTAACTGAGAGCTTATGAGTCAGGGTTAAAGGGAAGGCAGGGGTGAGTGGGGGTCTGTTACCGGCCAGCTGACCAGGAAGGCCAAGCAGATGAGCTCCTCTATAGACAGGTGGGAGCAGCTTCACATTCACGAGCCTTGCCCATGACAGAGAGGTTGAATTAAATGATCTCTAAGGTCCCTTCCAGCCTTGGCTATTCTATGATTTCTATGATTTATTATTTCAACCACCCCGATATCTGTTTGAGGAACAACACAGCAGGGCATCAGCAGTCCAGGAGGTTCCTGGAATGCATTCATGGTAATTGCCTCCTCCAAGTGGTAGAGGAACAAATGAGAAAAGGTGTCATAGTCGAATTTGTTCTGACTCGCAAGGAGGGGCTGGTGGGCAGTGTGAAGCTCAAGGGCAGCCTTGGCTGCAGCGACCATAAAATGGTTGAATTCAAGACCTGGAGAACAAGAAGGAGGGTGCACAGCCAGCTCACTAGCCTGGACTTCAGAAGAGCAGCCTGAACTCTTCAAGGACCTGCTCGGTAGGGTAGTCAAGCATCGTTGCAGGAGGCTGGTCTGGGTGAGAAAGGAGCTCCTGACAACAATCGAGCCTGAAGAAGATGCAGAGAGAAGGTAGAAGCCGGCTGCCTTCCTGCCTCCTTGATTCTGTCATTCCCTACTGGAGACAGACATTTGTGTGTGCGTGTGTTTGCGCTTGGGGGAACTTGAGGATTGAAGAGATCCCAGGGCCAGCTCCTGGGCAGATGAAGAGCCTCAGATCACCTCCTGGAGGGATCACTACCACAGCTGTGTCTAGACAGGCCTATGTCTGCCACCAACACAGCCCAGCATACAAACAGCCCAGCCCTCTTTTCTCTGTTCACCACGGACAGACGTGTTGCTTGGCCTCAAGCAAAGTCAGAGTGGTTCCTGGAAGGGACCTCCTGAGGACCCTTCCAGGATGAGTGACCGTCCATTGCCTTCCACCACAGCTCTTCCCTTGAGGATATTCAGGAGAACACTCAGGTTCCCATGACCATGGAAGTGAGCAGATGTAAGTCTGGAGCGATCAGCTGTGGCTTTGTTGTGCCACTGAAGCCCTTGAGGCAGCGCTGCTGGGCAGGTAACCCCGAGCAGGCCTCATCATTTCTTGATAAACCATTTTCTTTTTCCTCGCTTTCACCATCCCCACACATTCCTCTACAAACTGCCCAGCTCTGCTCTTTCCCCACAGCCCCTGGCTTTGTTTCCTTTGTGCCCTCACCTGGTGTTTCTCAGAGGGTTTTCATGCTGATCTCCACATTGGTCAGGACAAAACGAGCGACTCCTTTGATGAGCTGTAGAGTCCTGCAATTGCTTCTGCTGTGATCTTGGGCTGATGGCTCAGCACAGTCAGGGTGAGCCACCTGCACACAAACATCAGCAGTAGCAAAAAGGAGCTTCAGTCCAGGGGGGCTTACAGGAACTCCATGGTTTGGCCAATGGAAACCTATAAAGTTTTAAAAGGAGAAGGGTCCAGTCCTGCATCAGAAGGAGGAATAAGCCCTCTCGCTCCCCAGGTGTCAGAAATCAGGCAAGGCAGGCAAGAGACAAGCATGGCTGGGTCAAGACCTGCTGGTCCAAGGGAAGGGCAGGAAGGAAATGCCCAGGCAGTGGGAGCAGGGACAGGTCTCCAGGGAAGAGTCTGGGGACACTGCCTGGGTGTGGAGGGGTGGGGTCAGGAAGGCCAAGGCATGGGAGCTGAACTTTGCAGAAGGTCTTCCATGGGTATGTCAGCCGGAACAGGAAGGTCAAAGAAAGCACAACCCCCTGATGAGCAAGACTGTGCTGTTTAGTGTCTTCATCAGTGACATGGACAGTGGGATTGAGGGCACCCTCAGCAGGTTTGCAGACAACACCAAGCTGAGAGGTGTGGTTGACACTCTCAGGGGACACGATGCTATTCAGAGGGACCTGGACAAGCTGGAGAAGCAGGCCCATGTGAACCTCATGGGGTTCAACAAGGCCAAGTGCAAGGTCCTGCACCAGGATCAGGGCAACCCCTGGTATCAGCACAGGCTGTGGGATGAAGGGATTGGGAGCAGGTCTGCAGAGAAAGTCCTGGTGGATGAAAAGGAGGTCGAGGGAGGTGGTTCTCCCCTTAGACTCTGCTCTGGTGAGACCCCACCTGCAGTACTGCTTCAGCCTCTGGAGGGGTCAGCACAGGCATGAGATGGATCTGTTGGAGTGGGTGCAGGGGAGGGGCACAGAAATCATCAGAGGCTGAGAGAGTTGGGCTTGTTCAGCTGGAAAGAGGCTACTTTTAGTAGGGCCTGTAGCAATAGGCCAAGGAGTGATGGTTTTAAACTGAAAGAGGGGAGATTCAGACTGGGTGGAAGGAAGAACTTTTTTACAATGAGGGTGGTGAGACACTGGAACAGGTTGCCCAGAGATATGGCAGAAGGCCCATCCCTGGAAACGTTCCAGGTCAGGTGTGACGGGGCTCTGAGCAACCTGATCTCCTTGAAGATGTCCCTGCTCGCTGCAGGGATGTTGGAATGGACGACCTTTAAAAGTCCACAAATCTTTCTGTGGTTCTGCTCTATGATTCTCTCACAGCCCTTTCCTGCCTGGTTCCAGAGCCTCTGATTTCCTCCTTCAGCAGCCCCCAGGGATGTTCGCCTTTTCCAGTTTTCCCCCCATGTTTTTTTTCAGTGATGGCATTCAGGGGTGGCACGATAATACCCTCAGAAATGTGGAGGTTTGCTGGTGACATTCAGTTCTCCAGAGCCTTGTTCCACCTTCTCTGAGGATCTGCAGTGCAGGAACTCGGCCCCAGAGGGCTCCTTAACATGCCAAGTGCTCCAACAAGCCAAGTCCCTGGGCACTGCATCCCTTCCTACCTCTGTTATGTGGTTAATTAGAGAGGTTTCAGCAGGGCAGTCCACGTTAGTTTCAGTGCAAAATAGCAGTAAGAAACAATCACTTCTTTCTCTGCTTTTTCCTTCTTTCTCTGCTTATAGATCATGTGATTTCATCAGTCTTTGATTGATGTTGGTCCTGAGCATCTCTTAGTGGAGTATGAACACAGAGGGAAGTCAAGACCCTTCCTGGCAGAAGCTCTCTGGGCAGTCTTCTCTCCTGCCCCCAGCCCCACCATTTCTCTCACCACCCACCGGGGATTTGCAGCATCAGCCCCGTTCAGTTCAGAGCTTCCTCCACTCCAGGCTGGAGCTGCATCTGTCACCCCTCTGGCACCAGTTCCCACCTGTTTCACATGGGGAACCAGATGCACGCAGACAGAGGAGGTGTTTTTAGTTGTCAACGAGCAAAAAGAAAGGCAGGGATAGTTGAAGCAAGAACCACAATATCTGTCTCAGCTGCATCTTAAGTCACAGCCCCTGCCCTGAAGTCCTCTTTCTGCAGCGCAGGATCGTACCCCGAGGGCAAATGCATCCCTGTCTCCAGCACAGACCCCCTGACACCCCAGAACACTCCCTGCCTGGGAGCCCGTTTGGCCGTAGCTGCTCTTTGCACACAGCGAGTGTGCCCAGAGAGACAGTCATTAGCAATTAAATAATTTAAGGAATAGTTACACTAATTAATTAATTGAATCAAACTAAAACTTGAAATCTCCATCACTATAGACTGGGATCCCACCCAGTACTAAGTGTCACCCCCTGGGCCTCTCCCAGCACCAGACTGGGATTTCTCCCACTTAAAATTGGACCCAACTAGCCCTCTCCCAGTACAGACTGGGATCCCAGCCAGTACAAACTGGACACCTGTGGGCCTCTCCCAAGACATACTGGGGTCCCATCCAGTAGAAATTAGACACCTCTGAGCCCCTCCTTATTCAATCTGGTCCCCTATCGATGCTTCCCAGTAGACACTGAGATCTCACCAGTACAAACTGGACACCCCTGAAATTGTCCCAGTATAGGATGGGATCCCTCTTAGTACTAAATGGACCACACTGGGTCTCTCTGAGTACAGACTGGGATCCTTCCCAGTACAAACTGCATGTCCCTGGACCCCTCCAAGAACAAATTGGGATCCCTCCCAGTAGAAACTGGACTTCCTGGGCCTCTCCCAGTACTGATGGGGATCCATTCCAGTGCAAACTGGACCGCCTGTGTCTATCCCAATACAGACTAGGAACAGTCCCAGTACAAACTGGACCATATGGGCCTCTCCATGTACAGACTGGGATCCCTCACTGCACAAAGTGCACCCCCCTGGACCTCTCCCAGTACAGACTGGGATCTCTCTACTGTACAAACACAAAGCTCCTGGAACTTTCCCAGTCTACACTGGGAATAACCCAGTACTAGCTGGACTCCCTGGCCCTCTCCCATTACAAACTAGGATCACTGCCACCACAAACGGGACTCCCAGGTTCTCTGCCAGTACAGACTGGGATCCTTCACTGCGCAAACTGGACCCCCTGGGCCTCTCCCAGTACAGACTGGGATCCATCCCAGAAGAAACTTGAATGCCTGGAGATATCCCAATACAGACTGGGAACTGTCCCAATACAAATTTGGCTTCCTGGGCCTCTCCAGTACACTCTGGGACCTCCAACATTACAAATGGGATCCTCTCGGTCTCTCCCAGTACAGACTGGGATTGTTCCCTGAACAAAACAGACCCCTTGGAGCGAACCCACTCAAAACTGGGATTCCCAGCCAATATAATCTGGATCTGCAGGGCCTCTCCCAGTACAAACTAGACACCCCTGGACCTCTTCCAGCACAGACTGAGAGCCCTCGCTGTGCAAACTGGGCCACTGTGGGCCTCTCCCAGTACAGGTTGGGATCTATTTCAGTACTAACCAGACCTCCCTGGACCCCTCTCACAGGAGGCTGGGATCCCTCCCAGTCTAAACCGGATATTCCTGGCTTCTACTGATGCTGATCCTTCCCATACCACTGATGTTAAGATTTCATTTTAGAGATTATAATAATTTATTTTTATAATTATTTTAAATACATAAAACTCCAATATTAGCAATAATGATACAAAAGTAAAATTCATTTACATTCATGTTCATTAGTAATAGGAATTTATCCCTGATCCAGTACAGAGACGAGAGTAAAAATTCTTTCACGTCAATGCTGTAATAATTAATCATTATTGATTGATATATTTTAAATTTTAAGTTTAAATTAAGTAACGTATAAATGATTAAAAGTAATTAATTGTCAACTAATACTCATCAATTCTTAAATAATTACATGAATTGTTTAGGATGGAATCACAGAATCACAGAATCACAGAATGTTAGAGGTTGGAAGGGACCCATTGAAATAGTAATATTGGCTCCCGGCACTGCCCCAGTGCTCCCGTTGGAGCTCCCAAGGTGCCCCCAGTGCTCCCAGTACAGACCTAGTGCTCTCAGGGCAGCACCCTGGCTCTCCCCTTTGACACCAGTGTCAACCCAGTGCTCCCAGTATCACTCCCTTGCTTCCTCCCATAGCAGCCCAGTGCTCCCAGTGCAGCTCCCTGGCTCTCCCAGTGCTCCCAGGGCACAGGTTCCTCGGGGAGGGGGCAGGAGGGGCCTGGAAGGGGTCACAGCGGGGAGGGGCTGGGGGGAGTTCCCGGGAGATGGGGAGGGGGGCTGTGAGGGTGAGCTGTGCCAGGAGGGGGGTCAGGGAGGAGAAAGGGGAAGGGCACCTGGGGAAGGGGGCGGGGCCATGGGGAAGGGGCGGGGCCCAGAGGGGAAGGGTGGGGGGCTCTAGGAATGGGGCGGGGCCATGAGGAGCGGTGGGAGGGGCTGCCAGGGCTGGGGGCTCAGGGAGCTGGGCGGGCACAAACTGGACCTCCCTGGGACTCTCCCAGTGTAGACTGGGAACCCTCCCGGACTAACTGGATGGACTCAGCCTCTCCCAGTACAGAATGGGATCACTCCCACTACAAACAGGACCCCCTGGGCCTCTCCCAGTAGAGACTGGGATCCTTCCCAGTACAAACTGGGCTATCCTGGACCTATGCCAGGACAGACGGTGATCCATCCCAGTGCAGTGTGGACATTCTTGGCCTCTCCCAGTACAGATCGGGATTCCTCCCAGTACTGACTGGACCTCCCCGGCCTCCCCTCACTGCAGCCTGCAATCCCTCCCAGTATAAACTGGACCTACTTGCCCTCTCCCTCTAGAGATGTCGATCCCTCCCAGTAATAAGTGGACCCCCCGGGCCTCTCCCAGTACAAACACACATCCCTTCCAGCAGATACTGGACTCCACATATCACACACTGGGCTTCTCCCAGTATAAGATGGGCTGCAGTGGGCCTCTGCTAGTACGAACTGGGACCTCTCCCAGCACAAACTGGACCTCTCTGGACCCTTCCTGATACAGGCTTGGATCCATCCCAGTACTAACTGGACTCTCCTGAGCCTCTCCTACTACAGGCTGGGATCCTTCCCAATACAAACTGGGACCCCGCTCTGGGGAGCTCGGGGCACTGGGAGCTTGGCTTACGCTTTCCACCCACCCCTGCAAGGCCACGGGCTGGGAGAAGCCCTTCTGGGCTGCTCATCCCCTGCTGAAGCAGAATATTCCTGCCTGGACACACGTCTCCAGGAGAGCCCTGAGCACCCCAGGCTCCAGCCGCTGGTGTGTGTGCCGGGAGCAGCTGGGTCCCGCCCGGAGCCTGAGCCACTGCCTCCTGTCCCCTCCCAGGCTGGGGCCATGGGAGCTCAGCCCTGCTCATGCAGCAGCATGGAGCCAAAAAGCCACCCGGACAGAGTCAGGAGCTTCTAGGCCCTGAGGCAAATGCAGGGCTGGGGTCTGCATGCGGTGGGGCTGGGGGCTGTGCCCGGTGGCCTGTGGGGTGGGGAGCAGGGCTGCTCCCCAGGGCTACTTCTCCAGCAGATCCACAAGACCTTGCTGCTCCCCCAGCTCCCGAAGCACACAGTGCGCAGGATGCTCCGGCTGCAGACGTGGTCCCGCCAGTGCTGGTGGCAAAGGGGCTGCCCAGGCTCCAGCCAGCTCCTGCTGGGAATGTACCTGGGACCCCATCACCTCACACCTCTCCGTGGGCTGGGTGGCAAGAGGGGCAGACCCCCAGCCCACAGGTCTGCTCCGCTGTCCAGAGCAGGGACCAATGCACTGTTTGGTTTGGCTTTTGACTTAGGATGGTGGAGCCTATGGACGTGGATGTGAAGGTAGAGGATGTGGAGATGGAGGATGCTGAGATGAAGGATGTGGAGATGGAGGATGTAGAAGAGAAGGATGTGGAGATGGAGGATGTAGAAGAGAAGGACGTGGAGATGGAAGATGTGGCGTGGATATGGAGATGGAGGACATGGCGGTGAAGGATGTGGAGGTAAAGCACGTGGAAATGGAGGATGTGGAGGACAGGGATGTGAAGAGGGACACACTAGCAGCCACACAGGCAGGTGCTCCCCATCCACTGCCCACAGTCAGAGGGGGTCGCTTGCTGCCAGGCTTGAGTTGGGTCTGGGCTGGGTGGTCCCTGGCTGCAGGCACAGGGAGCCCAGTGCCCTCATCCCAGCGGCACAACCACCGCCCCCACGCTGCCCGGAGCACCCACCTGCTTTGGGAAGGGAGCAATTCCTTGGGGGAACCCAAGTGTGACACCAAGGCCAGCCGGGGCTTCGTGCTGGCAGCAGAGCCCCACTGTCCCCAGTGTGTCCCAGGGCTGTGGCCAATCTCACACCCCTCAGGGTGAAGCCCAGCCCGAAGCAGCTGCTGCCGCTGAGCTGGCTCGGGAACCCCCAGCTCAGCTCAGCGAAGCGCTGCCCGTTGGCCAAACGGCCGTGCCTCTTGCTTTTCTTCCAGGGCTGACGGAGATGCGGGGCTTGGCGGAGATTCGAGGAGGAAGATTTGTCGTTTGCTGTATATAGTTGTTTGTTGTTGTTTGTTGTTGTTTGTTGTTAGTTGTTTCTTGTTGTTTGTTGTTAGTATGTTGTTGTTTGTTGTTGTTGTATACAGTTGTTTCTTGTTGTTTGTTGTATATAGTTGGTTCTTTTTCTGTAAATAAATAAATTTCTTTCCGTTTTTCAGACCCAAACTCCCTTGGTATTTGCTTTGGGCACACGTGGTGGCTGCAGAGCTGTGGTTTCTACTTGCTCTGGGTTCCTGGCGCCCCAGGGACAGGGGGTACCTGTGCACAGGAAGGGGGTCGCACTTAGGGGGGTGGCACCAGTGGGCACCTCTAGAGCATTGCAGAGCACTGGGAGAGCCCTGAGAGCGAGAAGGGCCAAGTGTGGGTGCCCAGGGAGAGACTCAACCCAAAGCAAAGCGATCCCTGCCCCGCCTGGACTGAAGGAGGGACCATGGACCTGCTCATCCCACAGTTCGACCACTCTTCCAGGGCGATGCTGTGAGGGCCAGGGTGAAAAGCCTGACCGAAATCCGTAAAACCGACATCCACCAGCTTCCCTTCATCCACGAGGCGGGTGACCTTGTTGCAGGAGGATCTGGGAGTGCTGTGGCTGACTCTGCAGGGAAGGGATGTCACCCAGAGGGACCTTGACAGCTCTGAGAGGTGGGCCCATGGGAACCTCCTGAAGCTCATCAAGGCCCAGGGGGTGTGGGAGGTGGCAGCAGCTGGCACATTCCCAGTGCCGGAGCATTGCAGGATCCCGGGAACGATGCCGGGGCTGGGGGAGAGCCCTGAGAGCGAGACGGGGCCCCCGAGTGCGGGTGCCCGCCCGGGGAGAGGCTCGACCAGCCGTGAAGCTGCTGGCAGCGGCGCTGGCCCCTGGTCCCCACTCGGGGTGACTCGGGGGCTGCAGCTCGTGGCGGGGAGGGCGCGGGGGCCTCGGGGCAGCTGCTGCGGGGGTGCTGTGGCTCCCGCGGGACTGCGGCCCGGCCGGGGGGTGCGGGCTGTGGGGAGCCGCGGGCGCTGGCGGGGAGTCCCGGGGCTGCGGGAGCGCTGCCGGCCACGGGCGCACCGGCACCGGGAAGGGGAGCGGCGGGAGCGGGGCCGGAGCCCGGGCGCAGCCGGCGGCGGGATGGGGCAGCGGCGGGAGCGGCCGCGCTGCTCTTTGCCCCGGGTCAGGCTGCCGGGGCCGGGGCCGGGGCCCGAGACCGCTTCCCCGGCGGCGTGGGGGGTGTGCAGGCGGGGGGCGAGGCGGGGCCCCCTCCTCCTCCTCGTCCTCCGGTCGGGGCCGGGCGTCTCTCCCCCGGGCCGTGTCCACCCGCCTGGCCCGGGCCAGGGCTGCGGGGGAGCGGGCTGGGAGCGGGGCGCCCCGGCTGCCCCCGGCCCGGCTCCCTGCTCGGGCAGCAGCGGCTCTTCGGGGCTCTCTGCAGAGGCCGGCGGGGCCGCGTACGGGCAGGCAGAGCTCGCCGTGCCTGGGGCAGCCCTGAGCTGCCCGGGTCGCCACGGGAGGGAGGGAGGGAGGGAGGGAGGGGGGCTCCGTCCCCCCAAGCTCTGGGCGCTCACGCCGACCCCTGGGCGGCCGGCAGGGCACCTGGCCGGGCTGCTGCCATCGGGCACCGCCGGCGCCAGCGTTTCCCAGGGCTTCTCGGGCTGCGTCCTCCAGCTGGGGGAGACCACGGCCACGGACGAGGAGGCGGATGGCATCGAGCTGGAAAGGCTCCCCTGGACACCCGGCTTTCAGCCAGAGCGTTTCCAGTCGGATCCAGCGGCCCAAAGCAAGTCCTCTCCCTGCTGACACTCTTGGTCCTTCTGGCTTGAATTTGCCCCAGCCCTGGTTTTAGGGAGTTTGTACTAAGTGCCCCGAGATGACGGTGTTGGGAGGACTTTAGCAGCCCTGAAAGAATAGGGAAAGAGTTGGTGAGGAGGGCTGGTGTCAGACGTGTGGGGCAACGTCTGCATAAAAAGCGAACGAACAGAAGCAGCGAGGTGGGGGGGAATGACAGGTGGAAACGAAATGTTTCTGGAGCTAAGTGGAAGCAGCTCTGCTGTCCCCAGCAGTGAGTTGTGGGGAGTGAAAAGGAGTTGTGAGCAAATGCAGGCAGCAGTTATGGGAAAACCCAGGTGCCTTGGGGAGGTGGAAAGCTGCCAGGGCAAGGTGGAGGGCTGAGCGCCCTGCGGGTCAGGCTTTCCAAGCTGCTGAAAGCCACCCGTTGGGCTGGGAGGAGGAGGCATTGCCCTGAGCAGTGGGGTGGGCACTCTGGCAGCCAGGATGGGGCAGTTGGTGGGGGCGAGTTGGGCCCTCGTGAGCTGGTGCCGCTGCCAAGGCAAGCGGAGGGTCCCCAGCCCTCCTGCCAGCTTCAGCCAAAAGACCTCCCTTGGAGTGTTGCCAGAAGTGGAAAATGCTTCGACAAAACTCGTTCGCTCAAGGAGAATGGAAAACTGACTTCTTGTCCATGCGTTCCAGTGTCGGGCTTGCCTGGCCGGATTTCGGCGGCGGGGGCGCTTCTGCAAGAAGCTGCTAGAAGCTTCCCCTGCTTCTGATAGAGTCCGTGTCAGTCAGCTCCAAAGAGGGACCCGCCACTGACCAAGGCTGAGCCTGTCAGTAAAGTGATAGCAGAGGAACGCCTCTGTGAAAAACATATTTAAGAAATGGGGAAAAAGAACTGCGCCACAACAGCTGGCACGGAGATGGAGGAGTGAGAATCTGTGCAGACACCAAGGTCAGGGAAGAAGGGGCGGGGGGAGGATGAGCTCCAGGCGCCAGAGCAGAGAGTCCCCCGGGTGGTGGTGAGGCCCATGGTGAAGCGGGCTGTCCCCCTGCAGCCCATGGGCGGGGTGTAGAAGTCCACCTTGGGGTGGAGAGCCCCACGCCGTGTGGGTGGATGCCTGAAGGAGGCTGTACCCGTGGGAAGCCCGCGCTGGAGCAGGTGGCTGCCAGAGCCTGTAGCCCGTGGAAGAGCAGGTTGGCTGGTGGCACTTTTGTGACGCCGTGGGGGACTCACGCTGGAGCAGTTTCCCCTGAAGGGCTGCACCTCAGACTCATGAAGGGTGGGCTGCCCCTCGTGAGGTGTCTCCCGTTGCGCAGTTTGTGATGAATTGCCCTTCGTGGGACGACTCACGCCACAGAAGAGAGCGTGAAGCTTGTCTCCCGTGAGAGGGACCCCACAGTGGCCCTGGGGAAGAGTGAAGAGTCCTCCCCCAGAGTGAAGAAGCGGTGAAACCAACGTCGGCTGAACTGACCGTAACCCCCATTCCCTGTCCCCCTGCGCCGCTCGGGGGGAGGAGGTGGAGAAATCGGGATGGATGTTAAGGCCGGAGATAAGGGAGGGATGGGGGGAAGGTGTTATTTCTCCTTCTAAGATCTTTTTATTATTATTATTTCTCATTACTCTTCTCTGATTTGTTCATTTAATAAATCTAACTAATTTCCCCAAAATCGAGTCTGTTTTCCCTGGGACGGTAAATGCGAGTGATCTCCCTGTCCTTATCTCAAACCTTGAGCCCTTCGATATGTTTTTCCCCCTGTCTAGCGGAGAAGGGCGGGTGAGAAAGCGGCTGTTTGGGCATGTGGCTGCCGGCCAGGGTCAAACCACGGCAGTTCCCCTGCTGGTACCGTGTGCTGGTGAGATGTCAGCTGTGACCTGCTCTTTATCCCCCCTGCTCCACGGGACAGCCTAGCTCAGGATGAGCAGCCTCTCTGGGATGTGGCTGGAGAATGGCTTGAAATGGGAACTGCTCTGCTTTTTTCTGCAATATGCCCTTTTTCCTGAAAATGTAGCTTCCCGGTATTAGAAAGCAAGTGAGCCTGCAGCCCAGCGTGTGCTGCAGGAGGAGTGATTCCTGTGCTGAAACTCACCCACAGTGTGTGATTTAAGGTGGGTTTTCCACAGGCTCTGGGGCACTGACCATCACAGAACAGGTCCTGGGATCCTCCTTGCTGGCAGGGCCCGGGCTCTGCACCTTCTGGCACACGTCAGCTTCTCCTGCCGGGCTTGCCGTGGCCAGAGGAAAGATGTGGTGATGTCCCAGCTTTCTGACAGCAAATACTGCTGAATGATCAGCCTTTAACCCTCGGCCTTCTCTGCTGCCACCTGCTTTTCTGGTGCCACGGACCCCTCCCTGGGAGCGTGGGTGAGGGATGGACGTGGGGCTGGTGCTCTCTCGGCTCTGCGCACGCGGCGCTGCCCCAAAGCCGTCCTGGGCAAGTCTCTTGACGCAGCCTGCCTGGCTGAGCAGATGGAGGCTGCCAAGGGTGAAACACTGGGAATTGCCTTCCCAGTGTACGGAAAATCCCGTTGCCAGGGGTCAGTGTTCACCAAGAAGACAGAGGAGTCTGAACTTTATTTGAATAAAGGGAGAGTTCACCGGGGTTGCCAAGTGCCAGCGAGGTCTCTCAAATTGCCGGAAGACGCAGCCCCCTTTTATCCCAATTTCCTCCTTTTATCCCAATTTACCCCTTTTATCCCAATTTCCTCCTTTCATCCCAATTTTCCGGTCGCATGAAACCCTCTCCCTCTCCCCACTGGCTGAGGCACTCGGCAGGTTCAGGCTCCCCGACCCGCCTGTCCCATGTTCCCCCTTCACACGTGCCCCCTTCACAACACACATCCCGTGTGTCAGTAACTCCAACTTTACACCGCCCAGGGCAGAGCAGCCAATGTCCATCGGTCTCTGGAGCCTGCGCGCTCTCTCTCACAGTTCACAAGTTCAGAGCATCCTCGCTGCTGACTTAATGAACAGCCCTGATGGTCCAGGGTGCTCGTTATCTTCTCCTCACATTCTGTGACTCCCTTGTTCCTGAAGGACACTCTCCTCTTTGTTCCATCACTAACAAGGAGAAAAACCCCACACACTTCCCTTCTGGTCTTATCACTTATTTGTAAAGACACTCGACTTTCTTTTTCTCTCAATCCCTCCTCTTCTTATTTCAATATTTGTCTTTACAAAAGTTGGTTATCATTAACCTGATTTTCTCCTCCTGATCCACCTTTGGTCTTGGAATTATCATTTGTTCCCAAATCTGATTTTACATCTTTAATAATTCTACTACTTTTTTTTCCTGAAAAAAAAACCGCAATGTCTAACAACTAGTGTGCCAGTGTGAAAAGGGAGGAAAAAAGAAAGAAAGAGAGGGAGGGAAGCAGAAGCTGAGGGTGAGCTGGAGGGAAGTCCAAAAGGAAGGGCCAAAAAAGCAAGCCAAATAAATTAGAGGGAAAAAGCACAAAGTAGTCCTTTCTTCCACTTTGATCATGTATTACGTTTCTTTTGAGAATCTCTTGCATATTCCAAGAGCTCATTTGCTTAAGTCCACCTCCCACCAGCGCTGCTACGCCTGCCCAATCCCGTCACTGCGGGGCCTTGAGGAGCAGACTCCGGGTCCGGGCGCGTGCGTGGACGCCAGGTTGGGTTTCTGGGAGTTTGCTGTGTGCACAGCGACAGGGAACTCCTGGTCTGGCAGTGGCTGTGGCTCGACATTGCTGCTCCTTCTATGTGGTGAGTGGTGGTACAAATGACAGAGGCAGAGGAGGAAGGAGGAAAGAAAGGAAAAAAATGAAAGAGAAGCAATCGCGCAGGCACAATGCAAGCGTAGATCGACTTTATACGAAAATCCAAAATGTATTACAAGGAACAGGATCTTATCTTTTGATATACCCAAAAATCCTTTCCAAAAGTCCACACTGTCCACTTTCTTCATCTTCGTCTTCTTATCAGTCCCTCATTCTTTAACGCCAATGCTCTTCCATCTTCATCCTTGTTTGCCGAGTGTCCTCCCTCTGGCGTTCTAGCACGGGTCTGCTCGGGTATTGCTCAGTCCATTCTTTTCCATGACCCGATTCCAAAACACGGTTCCGACATTTAACTACTACATTAACAACACCAACTGTTTAACTGCAAAACCATTAACATGTCAAAACTCAAGGCAATACAACTATCAAAACATGTCTTAACAACACCAAATATTGCAGGTTTATCAGTTTGTTTCTAATCCTGCGGAAGGGGCCGGGCCAGGAGGATTAACAGGTGGTTGCTGTTCATCAGAACAATCCAACTCGCAACATTCTTCAGAATGATCACCACAACGCCACACCAAACGAGTAACAACCACCAAAACAAATGCCGCAACAAGTGTTGTCCCAGCCAAAACACACAGAGCAATCACCTCGCTATCCCGGATAATTTGTCTTTCTGTAACTGCGTTACAGCCACTGCGCCTTCGCAAGAGAATGGGGGGCTGCAAAGGTCTACGCCCCCCAGCCCAGAGCGCACGCGTGGTCTAGAAATTGCTGTCCCAAATATAGGCAAGAGTAAATAAACAAGAACGAGTCACGTTGCTAATTCCTTATACATAATAAATGGTTTTAGTTAATATACTTAATAAGGCCAATGTTAAAATAAATCTATCACAATTCTATATCTATGCCCACTAATTTTTCCACTCCAAAACTTAACTCTGTTATAGAGGGGGAGGAAAGAAAATAAAGAAGCAAGAGTTATAATCTGTATAATTCTAATGGCCACACTCTTGGCCTGTTTCACAAACCCAACTTGTTTTACTCCGTCAGGGGAAGTCACAGCAATTGCTTGCATGTTGCTCACAACACTCTGGATGAACTATTAAATAGTGCACACGAAAAAACAAAAAAAAAATTAATGTCCGTGGTCAACTAGAACAAATTGTTTTGATAGTTTCTTCACGTTAGTAGGGTGAGGTATGTTCCCCAACTTTGATTGCTGTATCCCCCTTTTCTTGGAAGTTCAGAAAAATCAATTTGACAGTGGTTCCCTGGTGCATTCCTCCTAATTGCACTCAGTTACTTTTCCCATTGCTGAGTCACTTGTCGAATTGTAACATATAAATTTAACCCTACTCATTTCTGATTTAAAAATGTACACAGAGAGTCTGCCCCCCAATGTGCCTTATTGTGCTCTTTGACAGTTCCCCATAATTCTGCCATTGCTCATGTGTGCCCATCCTTTGGAGGGAATCTGCCCTCCCATTTGTTCTATTAATTCTTTATCATCTCTAGAGAATTCAGTATTTTCCTCATCCAAACTCCTGCTCCTATTATCTGGAATTAGTGTTAAAATATTCTGAGTCCTTTCTGCTATGAAATGTGGGGCCCATATCTAAAGATCGTCTTGTGGGCACCCCAAACCTTGGTGCTATTTCTCCAAGTAATGTTTTTGATACCTCTCCTACTTTATTGGTGCAACAAGGAAAAGCCTCTGGCCAGCCTGAAAAAGTATCTACCACCTAACCAGTCTGGCATCTGGCTTCAGCTGGGTGGTTACCAGTTCAGCTGCTCAAGACCTTCCTGGTGTTTCTGGGGCCGAAAACCAGGATCATTACGGTGTTTTCTACTCCCTCTAGTACCTCCTGCGGCACGGCGTCCGTCTGTAACATAAGAACTTGGGCATCCAGACCTTTATTTTCAAGAGTATGAACTTGAATTCCTTCTTTTTCCAACAGTGACACAGGGCAGTCTGGTAGGAATTGATGGGGCAACCCCCTTGGCCAGTTCTAAACTTCAAAGGCTAAAGAAAACCAGAAACCGGCTGGCTTTTCTCTTTGCCCTGTGGCACCAAGAATTGACTCACTCTGCTGACTAGAATTACCTTCACATGTGTTTAATACTAAATAAGTAACCCCTGTATCTACTAGAAAATTTATTTTCTCATTCCCCAACCTTATTATAACCAGGGGCTTTGTCGGGGAAGGTTCCAGTTCATAACCCTCAGTTTCCTTCAGTCTGGACCCACCACCATCACGTCAGCTGTTTGCCCCAGAATTCCTTCAAATCCCTGCTGATTCAATCGCGGGCATTCTCTTTTCCAGTGCCCCTTCTCTTTGCAAAAGGCACACTGACCTTTTTCTAACAGCATTCTGGCCCTTGGCATTCCACCAGGACCTTGCCTGTCTCTCGGAGCCTGAGAACACCCTCCTCCAGCCCTGTTATTTTCCTGGGCTACGGCCACTGCCAGCAGCTGGTATCAGAGTTTTTCTTTTCTCTGCTTTCCTCCTCCACTTTCTTTCTGTTGTTATACATTTTCCAAGCACACTTAACAGGTTAAAGCTGTGCTCCCCCCCTCCACAGACTGCAGTAACCCAATCCATGGAGGCGGAGTAAGTTAGCATTCTCTTGCAAAGCTTGCCCAAACAGAACCTGTGGATCCCTGCTCAAGGACCGTTCATATCAATTGTTGTTCTACTATTCTCCCTTTTTCCTCTTGTTCCCATTAAAATACAAAAAAAAAAGTTTACTATCCTGTGTAAACGGACATTCCCAGAAAGCATCCTTTAAGTCAAGTACTGCTCATTCTCCAACTTTACTATTACCAGGGGTGGTGCTGAGGATTCCGATTCATCCTCTTGTCTCACACAGTCTGTATCTAACATCACACTTCAGTATTCTTTCAAACCCCACCGACTGAATTGTGAGCCTTCCGTCCTCCAGTGCTGCTTTTTACAAAAAGCACACCCATCTTTTTCTCAATGATGTTCCGACCCTTGATGCTCTCCTAGGAAGTTGCCTCCCTACCCCCCCGAGGCCGAATAGCCCTGTCCTCTGATTTTATGACTTCCCGGGCTATTGCAGCTGCCAGTATTGCTGCATGTTTGTTTGTTTTCGTTTCCTTTTTTTTTTTTTTTTTTTACTTTTCTTCTTTTCAGCCTCCTCCCTGTTACTATAAATTATATATGCTATCTCAACCAACTGAGACATTGTCATTCCAGACATTCCATAACCTTCAGAACCCATTCAGGGTCCTCCCTACATGTCCCTGCTGTCTTTCCAAGTCTTTCAACCTGATACCGAAAACAGCACCTTCAACTAAACCAGTTTCCAAACCCTCCTGCCGCCTGTCTGAGAGGGGCTTGTAAACTTTCTCCCTCACCAGAGCTCTCCATATCACTGTTCCTTCTTTCTCTCTGTCCTCCACTCGCTCCCCCTTTCATCCCCTGCAGCCGCTTCCTACTTATTCCTCCTCAGTCCAGCCAACATATCAACATCCTCTACTCCTTCTTCCTCACATTCCTTTTTACATTTCTTGCATTGCCTACCAATGCTACATGACGAACACCACCATGTTATTTTCTGCTTTTAACACCAAAACATTGCTATCTTGAACCATTAACCCACAGTCCTTCCCGGATTTTTAATCATTTCTGAGTGTAAAGAAAAGATTTACAGACAGTATTTCATCCCATTTTCCTTCCCACCAGCAAAATATCATTAATTTCAATATTGTGTTACAATTCAGAGTTCCATCTTTCAACAATTTCCCTGATGTTCAAGAGTATACATTGGCCACCAGTTAGTACACCATTCTGTAAGTTGTTTCCAGGTTAGAGGGTCCTCCCTCCCCACTTTTCGCATTGTTATTCTGGCTGAGAAAAATAACCGAACTTTTCCATTGCTTCAATTATTTTCCAGCCCAGAAAAATAGCAAAACTCTCAAGTAAGGGGGTCCTCCAACCCACTTTTTCCCCATTTTCCTTTTACATCCTGAGTGGTAAAGTGGCACGATTACAAACCCAGCGCCTCCACCCTGCCTGTCCAACAGGGCTTGGCGCAGACTGCATCCTCCTTCTAGCTGTAGAAGGAGACACAGTATTCTGCCTTCCTCCCCTTTACTGTTCCCCTTTCCCAAAAGAGCAGTAAGGGCAGTTCCTCCTTCATGTCCCTGATTCAGGAGTTGAGGATACAAAGATCTTACATCCCCTGGGGGAGGTGGAGGAGCTCGGGGATAAGGAGGAGGGAGATATTGCAACACATCCTCCATATCCTCGTTATCCTCCCCTTCTCCCTTCCTAAACTTCAACCCTCATTTATTCCCTTTCCCTCTAGCCCAAGAGGGGACCGCCTATATCTTCTCTTCAATATAGGTGATCTCTGCGAATTTCTTTTCCTCCCCAGACCTCCATACAATAATGGATCATTTTTACTTTGCTCTTACCCTTCCTAGAGGGATAATCATTCCAATCATTAAGCCTAGCGGACTGTCTGGGGGTATCCGGGGAAGCCTACCCTGTGGTTCCCCACCCATGGAGTCAGAAGGCTTGCTTTTCCTCTGACCCATCTTCCCAGGTGCCTTCACACACACACACACACGCTTCCCCTGGGTCGTGACTCGCTCCCTCGTGGGCTACGAGAACTGCACTACTGGAGGGTCCACACTCGCTTCATCCGCAATTGGACGTCTCGTTCAGCACACCTCGGGAATCCCACCCCAACCGAACGGATAACCGGCCTATACTCACGCGTCCTTGCGTCTTCGTTCGGATCTTCGTGCACAAAGTTTACCGGGTCACCGGTTTTCTTTTGCTTATCACTAATTTAGAAGGTTCGTCGGTGAAGGATTCAGTGGATGCCTTTAAACAGAGGCCACTTAAAGCAGTGGGGCGCCTCCCCTGAGGGAAGGTTCTCACCGAAGTGCCTTCATCCGAGTTACGGCACCAAAATTGTTATAAATTGATGAGACTCAAACTCCGGGTTGAGACAATAGTCAAAGTTTTTATTGCCAATTAAGATAGTCAGCAAGCAGTGATAAGCAAAACAGCGCTGGGCGGCCGGGGAGCCTCAGCGCCTCCAACGGCTCGCAACCGTTAGCAACGAGACCGCGGTTCTTATAGTCTATAAGCTCCGGGTGGTATTTCCGGGTACCACGTCGTTACTGGTAGTCTGCGCGTGCTTCTGTTGTTGCTAGGGGGTCTTTTTCTTCCTCCTGGTGGTCGTTGAAGAGGAAGGCTCATCATCTTCATCAGGTGGCCTGTTGATTAATTCTTGTAGTTGTAAAATTCCCCTTCCCTCCCCCTTATTTGGATAAGTTCTTTGGCCAGAGACTGCGGTTCACACCCTCGCACACTATAGCATTCCACAAGATTCATCACTCCCTAGCATTCCACGAGATTTATCACTTCCTTATCAGGTAGCTTTCATGAACAAACATTGTGCAGCCTCTATTACACAGAGTAGGTCTGGGACGTGTCCAGGCGGGCTAGTTGTTCAGTTGATATTTTTTTAGTACTTGATGGAGCTGCCCTGAGCTGAGCCGGGCGCAGAAAACTCGGCGGAGCTCCCTGTCACCGTGCGGGGCCGAGGGGACATAGAGCCGGGGGCAGGAACCAGCCCGGGCTGGGGGGACTGGGAGTACTGGGGGATCCCGCTTCCGCCCCCCCGACGTCTCCGTGGGGCAAACGCGGCCGGGTTTGCATCCAAAATAGAGCACCCGGGGGGCGGGGAGGGAGCAGGGGGAGCGGAACAGCAACGAGTGGCGTCAGTTTAACTCGCCGGGCTCTTCCCAACGCGGTCACAGAAGAGCGGCCCCGCCTCCTCTGGGCTCCCCCCGCCACGCCCCCGTAACGAGCGGGCGGGACCTTGGTCCCCAACCGATTCCCGGCAGCCGGGGCAGGGACTCGGGGTCGGTGTTTGGCGGCGGCAGCGCCCGGAGCTCCGGGGTTCGGCGGCGGAGCCCGGGGCCGATCGTGGCGCAGGTGGGGACCGGCGGGCGGTTCTGCTGGGGCTGGGGGGGCTGTGGCGAGGGGAGCCCGGCGGGATCCCCCCTCTTGGCTCTGACCGAGTTGTTTGTCGTGCTCGTGTGTTCCCCTCCCCGCGCCGAGGCTCTGTAGCCCCTGCTCCGCCTTAATACCCCGACTTCTTTCCTGCTGGATTTTTGGACCTATTTGTTTCGGTTTGGTTTCCCCCAGAACTCTTTCCCTTTTGGTTGGGTGTTGGTGTTTTGGGGGTTTCTTTCCCGCGGGGAAAGCAAAACCTTGGTGGTTTCGAGAAGGTGAAGAAGCGAAAAGCGTGGGTTTTCTTTTGTTTTTATTGCCCAATTTTGAGGAAAAAGGTTGAAAGTGATGCATTTACTGTCCTCCACCCAATTTTACTCCAACCCCAGGGCATGGCTCGGGGGTAAAAGAGCGGGGATAGGAGGAGAAAAAGATCAAAAGCAGAGAAGGACGGAGAAAATCCGTCAGGAATTACTGCAGAACTGACTTTTGATGGGGGTTAAAAGAAAAAAAAATTTTGCCTACTGAAAAATAATCGAGCCAGAGCTTTGCCCCCTTAAGCACGGGGGGAGTGTCGCTGTCGCCGCCACATTCGTCACTTCCTGGATTAAGGTCGGGTCCCTGAGTGAGGGGAAGTGATGAATGGGGGGAGGTAGTTTCGGTTCTTCCCATGGCGGGTGTCAGGATTTGGGGGAGCCCAGAATCATTCCATGATTCTATTATTCTGTCTCTAAGGGGTCACTTCCCATCCCGGAGCTCCGGGCGCCGCCGTCAGCGGCCCCGAGTGCCCCCGGCCGGGATTCCTCGAAAGCCCCGGGCAGGGCAGTCCCGGCCCAGGGCGAGCAGTCGCTGGGAGGTGTCGGAGCGCAGCCGGAGCTGCTGCAAACCGCAGCGCTCAGAGAAAAGTCGAGCGGAGTTAAACTGCGCTGGACGAGCCCCCCGGGGCCGCTCCGCTCCTCCTGTGCCCGGCGGGCGGGAACACGGCAGCGGCCGGGGCCCTCGGGGACACCGATGGGTGGGGACACCGGGAGCGGCGATGGGGACGTCGGGACATGGGATGGGGACAACCCAAAGAGCTGTGACAGGGACTTTGTGAGCTGGGAGTGGGGAGCGCGGCCGCCAGGCACATCCCTGCTGCCCGACGGTGACCCCGTGTGACAGGACACAGAGTTTAAATAAATCCACCAAAGAGAAACGATTCCAGAGAGTCCCATTTCCTCAGGCACACCTCTGCCCCTCCCACATCCCATCCTGACGGGATAAAACCTGTGAGATTTTGGGTCGGATCGGGAGATTTTTACCGCTGATCCCGCTGGGCTGCAGGAGATCCCTGCCGGCTGTGCTGGAGGCGTGGGACGAGGATCCTTTCCCTCGGCACTGAGAGCCCTTCCCTGAGAAAGGGCCGGCAGTGGGGGGCTCCGGCCGGGCTCCCCCAGCACCCCCGGGATCCCCGGGGGTTCCAGCCCGGCTCGGGGAGCGGAGGCTCCGGAAAAGGCGGCTCCGGGGGCGGGACCCTCCGCGCAGCCCCGGGAGCGGCCGGAGCGATCCCCGCGTGGTTTCGGGGGGCGGCAGCGCCCGCAGGTACCGGCGGGTCCCCGGGCAGGATACGGGGTGGGGGGCTGGGCCTTTCCCCATGGGGTGCGAGGGAGCCCCGGGGCAGCACCCGCAGGGACCTGGAGGGGGTCCCGGGCAGCATCTGGAGATAATGAGGGACCCCAGGGCAGCGCCCAGAGGGATTGGGGGGGTGTCCCAGGCAGCGGCGGTGGGGAATAGGGTCCAGGCAGCCCCCCACGGGTAAAGGGGTAGTGTTGGGAGGAGGTGATGAAGAAGGACCCCCCACTCCCAGCCCAGCTCCTTGCTACTCTGTGCCCGGTGGTCGTGGGCTGGGGGCGGGGCATGGGTGCCCATCGCTGGCTGGGGTCTCCCTTCACGGCCTTGCCCCTAAATAACACCCTGGAAGAGTCTGAGTATCCCCTCCCTCCCAAATAATTTGTGGGGCATCTGAAGCCCCCGAGGTGGACCTTCAGCATTATCCCAGAGTATCAGTCATTCCCATCCACGGGCTGAGGCAGGGACCAGTGCCCTTTCCTCCATCACATCTGGCAGGAGAGGAGCCGTGAGAGGGTGTCGACCCCCTTTAAAGACCTTCTAAGGGTCCCAGCCCTCCAAATTTTCAGAGGTTTCCCCACTCCTCTGCTTGTGGTTCCCCTGAGGCACCATGGGCTGGCTGTGGCCAGTGGGGTTTCTTGGGAGGTGGGTGGCTACAGGGTGAGAAGCTTCTCAAACGTGTGTGTCCCCCATGCCATGGCCGAACCAACCAGGGCCTCTGTGATAAATATTTGGAAGAGGAGAAAAACCTGCTGGGCCAATTCCTTTGTGTTGGGGAGATCTTTAGCTCTTGGAGAGGAAGAGGGTGTTGAGAGGAGCAACCATGTGGACGTGAAGCAGGGGAGGAGGCTGGAGCAGAGGTTCCCCAGCCTCCCACAGCCCAGGACCAGGTCCATGGTGGAGCAGACCCTTGCCTTAGCCCATGGAGGAGCAACATAAATCACTGTGGTTTTTCCCAATTTCTGTATTTTTAAAGAACTGGTGCGATTCAGGACTAGCAGGTGGCTAAAACCCCCCGGGGGCTGCTTGCTTGCCTCTAGAAAGGCTCCAGCAGTTGGGCAGCACTGTACTGGTTGGTGCTGGTGGAGGTGGCTGCTCTTAACACAGATGAGATGAGCCTGTTTTTCTCCCAACAGCTGAGGAGACAGAAAGTGGAAAGAAGAAGGAGTCCTAAGCCATGAGAAAGGTGAGAGAGAAGGTGGAAGAGGACACAGTGAAGGTGGAAGAAGCCAAAGAGGAAACCCAGAACATCAAGGTGGAAATGGACCATGAAGTTCAACATGAGGATGATGATAAGCAAGGGAGCCGAGAAGAAGTCTTGCTTCAGAGAAGACCACGCAAAGGCTCTTTCAAAAGGTCGTGTGCTGAAAACCAGCGAGAAGCTGGAACCCAACCAAAGAGTGGCTTCAAACAGAAGGGGTACACCTGTGGGGAATGCCAGAAGATCTTCAATGGAAGAACAACCTGATCCGTCACCAACACATCCACAGAGGAGAGAAGCCCTTCAAGTGCCTGGAGTGTGGGCAGAGCTTCACCAGGCACTCAGCCCTCATCCAACACCAACGCATCCACACAGGAGAGAAGCCCTTCAAGTGTAGGCAGTGTGAGCAGAGCTTCGTCTCGAGCTCAGCCCTCGCCAACCACCAACGCGTCCACACAGGAGAGAAGCCCTTCAAGTGTCTGGAGTGTGAGCAGAGCTTCATCTCGAGCTCAGCCCTCGTCAACCACCAACGCATCCACACAGGAGAGAAGCCCTTCAGGTGCCTGGAGTGTGGGCAGAGCTTCACCTGGCGCTCAACCCTCATCACTCACCAACGCATCCACACAGGAGAGAAGCCCTTCAAGTGTCTGGAGTGTGAGCAGAGCTTCATCTCGAGCTCAGCCCTTGTCCACCACCAACGCATTCACAAAGGAGAGAAGCCCTTCAAGTGCCTGGAATGTGGGAAGAGATTCATGTGGCGCTCAGCCCTCGTCAGACACCAACGCGTCCACACAGGAGAGAAGCCCCTCAGGTGCCTGGAGTGTGGGCAAAGCTTCACCTGGCACTCAGCCCACATCAACCACCAACGCATTCATACAGGAGAGAAGACCTTCAAGTGCCTGGAGTGTGGGAAGAGCTTCATGTGGCGCTCAGCCCTCGTCAGACACCAACGCATCCACACGGGAGAGAAGCCCTTCAAGTGCCTGGAGTGTGGGAAGAGCTTCTTCAGGAGCAGAGAACTCCTGCGGCACAGGTTGATGCACACCAAGGAAAAGCCCTTTGCCTGCCCCACATGTGGGAAACGCTTTGCAAGGCGTTCAAATCTCATTGAACACCAACGCCTGCACACAGAAGAGAAGCCATACGCCTGTGCACACTGCAAGGAGGCCTTCTGGTGGAGCTCTGATCTAGTCAGGCATCAGCGAGCCCTTCATAAAGGTGAGGCCTTGGAGTGGGTGTAGCATGAGGTAACCCCTGCCTTGGTGGGGCTATTGGTAGGGATGGGCTGGAGAAGCGTGTGGTGGGGCTGTGTTGGGGTTCCTGCTCCCAGCGTGGCAGCGGTGATTGGGTGGGAGATGTCCCTGGGGATGGATTTGCTCTGTCCCCAGGTTGGGTTGGTCTGTCGGTGGGGATAGTCCTGCTCTGAGCAGGATGTTCCCAGCTGAGGGAACTGCACTGGAAGCAGCTCCTCCAGGCAGGGCATGTTCCTGGGTTGGTGAGAGCAAAGGGTCTCCAAGAACACATCCCAGGTACATTTGTGGGCACGGAGGCCCCTCTTCATGTATCCTCCACTGGGAACCCTGCTCTGGCTCTGGAGAGGATGGAGCCAAGGGGAGAAGCAGGTGCCCGTCCAAGAAGGGGGAGTGCTTAGTGGCTGTGGTGGGCTCCTGGCCTCCAGGCAGAGCCAAACCACCACACAAACCTCTTGAAAAGGTACTTTTCCCACAAAAAGTGGAAGTGCCATCTACTCCACGGTTACACCACGGGGTTAGTAGTGGTGCTGCAGAGACACGGTTCTCTGCTCCACCATGGAAACCTCGTTGGAGTTTGTCCAAATGGAGTGACGGGGCAGCGATCCTGCCCAGCACTCCCAGTATCACCGCGGGAGTCCTGCCCTGCATCTCCAGCATCCCACATCCAGCATCACTTGAGGGGTCCTGCCCGGCCCCTCCAGCATCCCACATCCAGCAGCCAGCATCACCTGGGGGGTCCTGCCCTGCTCAGTGAGCGGAGGCTCCGGAAAAGGCGGGGCTGGGACCAGGGAGCGGTGTGTCCGGGCAGAGCGATCACTGCACGGTTTTGGGGTCCGGCAGCACCCGCAGGTATGTGGAGGGTCCCGGACAATGAACAGAGGGTTCCCCAAAGGGTGCAGAGAAGTCCCAGGGAGCAGGGGACCCCAGAGCCACTCCCAGAGGGACCTGGAGGGGAGTGAAGACAATGGGGAGCACCAGGGTCAATGGAGGGAGGTCTCAGGCAACGGTCCTGGAGAATAGTCAGGGTTCCAAGCAGCAAACGCCCCCCTGCCATGGTAACGGGGTGATTTGGGGGGTCAAGGAGAAGGACCCCCTCCCAGCTCCTGCATCTGGAATGCTCCGTAGTGTGTCGAGGTGGCTGCTCTTAACACAGATGAGGTGACCCTCTTTGGTCTCCCAATAGGTGAGGAAATGGAGGGCAAGAAGAGGAAGGAGTCCCAAGCCAGGGTGAAGATAGAAGAGGAACGGTGAAGCTGGAATTTGACACATCGAAGGTGGAAGAAGCCAGAGAGGAGCCCCAGAACATCAAGGTTGAAATGGACCACAAAGTTCAGCATCAACATGATGATGAGCAAGGGAGCCGAGAAGAAGTCTTGCTTCAGAGAAGACCCCTCAAAGGCTCTTTCAAAGGGTCTTGTGCTGAAAACCAGCCAGAAGAGGGAACCCAACCAAAGAGTGTCTTCAAACAGAAAGCGTACACCTGTGGGGACTGCCAGAAGATGTTCATATGGAGGTGGCACCTGATCTGTCACCAATGTGTCCAGAGAGAAGAGAAGCCCTTCAAGTGCCTGGACTGCGGGCAGAGCTTCACCAGGAGCAGAGATCTCCCGTGTCACAGGATGACCCACACCAAGGAGAAATCCTTTCCCTGCGCCATGTGCGGGAAACACATCGCCTGGTGCTGCCTCCTTGTCAACCACCAACGCAGCCACACAGGAGAGAAGCTGTTCGCCTGCCCCCACTGTGAGAAGAGCTTCCAGTGGAGCTCTGATCTCATCAGGCATCAGCGAGAACTCCACAGCAGCGAGGCCTTGGAGAAGGCACAGCATGCGAAGGTCTGTCAGTGGGGATAGTCCTGCTCTGAGCAGGGTGTTGTGATATTTCAGCCTGAGGGTTTCAGACTTGCTGAACACAGCTGTTCGCTTATCTGTTGTGCAGACCCTGAGAACGGAGGAAAACAAGGCCTACACAGTGAGAACCAGCCGAAGGAGGGAGTCTTGTGACGACAGGACGGCCCTGTTTTGGCTAAGGAGCAAGGCCGCACGGAGAGTAACGATGTGAACCATCCTGCACATAGATAAGTGGTTGCAAAATAAAATCCTGAAGGCCACAGGGCCCAGAGTGGAAATTTTTACCCTAATATCCCTATATGACTGTAGTCACCCACTCTTCACTCAAGTAATGCTGAATGCCACCCCGAGGGGGGGTGAAAGACAGTATATAAGGAGCATAAAGGGTGTGTGTCGTTGGGAGGAGAAGACCCCAGAAGAGGAAGAGGCAGTCGATGGGCTGTGCTCCTTCTCCTTCACCCAAGACAGGGATGTCTTCTTGGTAAGAATTGCGCTTCCACCTTCTGGTGTGTAATACCCGGGATAGTATTTTGCTGGCATTAGTATCGTATATTAGCGCTATTGCAGAGAGTGAATTTATCAATGGCAACTCCGAACCTTGTATCTGTCGCTTCAGTAAATGACTTATTGTTAGTTACCTTGCAAATTGTCTCAGTGCAAGTCCTTAAACGGGGCTCTGAAAATTTAGTGCAAGCCCTTAGTGGGGCTCTGAAAACTCAGTGCAAGTCCCTAACAGGGCTCTGAAACAAGCAAGTGCTTAGCTGGGGTACGTGCCTCTCACAGCCACAGACCTTTCACGCGGCAGGTGTTCCCAGCTGAGGGAACTGCACTGGAAGAAGCTCCTCCAGGCAGGGCATGTTCCTGGGCTGGTGAGAGCAAAGGGTCTCCAAGAACACATCCCAGGTTCATTGGTGGGCACAGAGGCCCCTCTTCATGTATCCTCCACTGGGAACCCTGCTCTGGCTCTGCCCTACTTGCATTACCCCAACAGATCCTGGGGTTTCTCCTCCATCCTTGATGGTGGAGGTCCTGTTGGTGTCATGGCTTTGTTATTCTCCAGCAGATATGGAGAGCTCCCAGCTGAAGCCACAACCACCCCCACCCAGGTGCTGGAGGAGAAGCTGGAGCACAAGGAGGAGCAGAGCCCACCTGGAGAAGGAGATGGCCTGAGGACCCCCCCCACCAGCAGATCACCATAACTGGTGTGTTCACCATCAAAAAATTAGAAAAATTAGTAGGGGGCACCCAGGAAACATAGGGGGAAATCTCATCGCTCCACCAAGTATAAACATTCTAGATAGTCCAGTCTCCTCAGCCATACCTCTGCCCCTCCACCTCCCCATCCCATCCTTATGGGCTAAAAACTCTAAGATTCTGAGTAGAATCTGGAGAAGGTTTTCCAACAACCCAGCTGGACTGTAGGAGATTCTTCCACCTTATCTGAGATGTCAGATGAGGGGATTTGCCCTGGAACTGAGAACCCCGACCTGGGAGAGGGTGACCGAGACACGTGTGTGCTATGTGAGCACACTTGGTTATTGTTAATATCTCGCATGTTTTTCTAACCTGTATTAGTTCATTTCCAGGAATCAGTTAAGCGATGTGTCCCCCAGGTCTTGTATCGGGGAAGCTTCTGTCCCTCCATCACACACGTAGGCATTGGATTGTCTGCAATAATCATGAATATTCATTTGGTGTACTTGAGCTAATTATCACACTTGATCATTTCATAGCATCCAAACCTGGGTCTTGGATCTCCTGGGGGTCTTCTGGGGGAGTCTGTGGTGGTCTTTAGGAGAGGAACTCGGGGGCTGCCCTGAGCGGGCAGATCCCCACCTCCTCCCCACAGGGGTGGCCCCGCACTCACTCAGAATTCTTCTCCATGTCCTTTGGTTGGGATCCCCTGGGTGGGGGCGTGTCCCTCCCTCCTGGAGACTTGGGGGCTCCGCGACATTCCCCTTGTTGCTGGAAAATCCGTTCCGCACCTCCGGTGCCATCGCACACGGCAAAGTGGGATCTGTTCGCACCGAGCAGGATCTCACACCTGAGGGATCGGAGATGTCGGCAGAGCCTCCCCGGAGCCAGGCTGGGGTGCAGTTTCAGCAGCACAGCTCTAATCCTCCTGGTGGCGGGTGGCGGGGAACGGCTGCGGCGGGGCGGGGAACACACGGGAGGACTCGGGGGACACGTTCGGGATCAAGAGGGGGGCGATCCCCTCGCCACGGCCCCCCAGCCCCAGCAGAACCGGCCGCCGGTCCCCACCCGCGCCACGATCATCCCCGGGCGCCGCCGCCGCCGCCGAACCCCGGAGCTCCGGGCGCTGCCGCCGCCAAACCCCGACCCCGAGTCCCAGCCCCGGGCAGGGCAGTCCCGGCCCAGGGCGAGCAGTCGCTGGGAGGTCTCGGAGCGCAGCCGGAGCTGCTGCAAACCGCAGCGCTCAGAGAAAAGTCGAGCGGAGTTAAACTGCGCTGGACGAGCCCCCGCCGTTGACCTTCTGAGTCTTTGGTTGGAGCTCGGTCTGTTCGTCCCAGTACTGCCGGTCCAGCCAGTCCACCCGGGCCACCACCCTCCCCGTGTCGCTGTCGTAGTGCGCGACGAGGTTCCCGTCCAGGTACACCGCGGACGCGTCCCGGGGCACCCCCGGGCTGGGCTCCGACACCCCGGGTTCAGAGCAGCGCAGGGAGTGGCGCTCTGCGGGGACACGGGGGTGGAGAGAGGTGGGGGGGAGACAGGGGTGAGGGGCCCAGGGGTGGGCTGCGAGGATGGGTGGCGGTCCCGGGGGAGCAAATCGGCGGGAGGGAGTGACTGGAGGGGATGCGGGGGAGAGAGGAATGTCCAGGGCAGGGGTCCTGGTGCTGAGGAAAGCAGAGCCGGGGGGGGTCTGGGGGTCAGAGGTGGGGGGGAGCTCTCTTGGTGCCTGGGTCTGGGGGAGTCCAGGGTCTGCCAGGGTCCTGGGGAGGGGGACTGGAGGTCTCGAGGAGGTCCTTGTGCCCGGGTGCGGGGTCCCTGTGCCCAGGAAAGTGAGTCCAGGGGGATCCTGGTGCCCAGTGTAGGAGGGACCAGTGGCCGGGCATCAAGAGGAGTCAAGGGGAGGGAGGACGGGGAGTGTGCCGGGAAAAGGGGTCCAAGGGGGTCCCAGTGCCAGGAAAGGGGCTCCAGAGATCCTGACCGCTCGCCGCCCCGCCGACGGTCCCCAGCAGCAGCCCCAGCCCCAGCGCCCGGCCCGGGCCCGGCCCCATCGCGCTGCTCCGCTCCGCTCCGGATCCGCACGGACCCGCCACCTTCGTTCGCTCCCGATTAAGACCCGTCACAAGCCCCGCCTACGGCACCCAACAGCCCCCGCGATTGGCTCCGCCATCCTCCCGCCCGCCAATGGCAGCCAGATCCGTCTCTGACGTCACTGGAAGAAGGGAGATGGGGCGGGGACCCTCCCGCTCCCCGAGCTCCTCCCCTAGAGACACCAGAGATCGCTGGAGACCACCAGAGACCCCCCCAGAAGCTCCCAGGAGATCCAAGTCCCACGCTTGGAAGCTTTGGAATACAATCACGGAATTGTCAGGGTTGGAAGGGTCCTTAAAGATCATCTCGTTCCAACCCCCTGCCATGGGCGGTGACAACCCCCACTAGACCAGGTTGCCCAGAGCCCCATCCAGCCTGGCCTTAAAAACTTCCAGGGATGGGGCTGCCACCCTCTCCCTGGGCAACCTGTGCCAGTGTCTCCCCACCCTCACGGGGAAGAACTTCTTCCTAACGTCCAACCTGAACTGACCTATCTCTGGATTTAATCCGTTCGCTGTAGGCGTATCCCTACAAGATATTCTAAAATGCCCCTCAGCAGCTTTCTAGTCAGCCGCCTTGAGATACTGGATAATTAACTCCCAGAAACTGAATGAATATACGTAATTGTTGCAGACAATTTAATGTGTGTTTGTGTGATAGAGTGATATAAACTTTGGCCAATAGAAGACCTGTTGGACACATCAGGGGCAGAGATTTCTTGTATCCCCAGTACCAGATAAAGTGACGTCCGTTTGTTAAAGCTCAGCCCGACCTGAAGGAGTTTCATTCCCAATTTCAGTGGCAGAATCACAGAATCGCTTTGGAAAAGGATTTTCAAGATCACCGAGTCTACCATTAACCCAACACCACCAGGTTCACCACTGAACCGTGCTTCCCTTCCCTCCCTCCTTCCCTTTCCTCTTTCTTTTGTCTTACAGGAGTTCAGCGAGATCCAAGTTTAACAAAGCAAATGACAGATGTGGAGAAGAAGACACGGATGATTGGTATAATTATTTCTGAGGTATTTGGTCTTGCATGAACCTCTAGTGGTGGGAATGTGACCCTTTCACCAGGAACTTTTACAATTCCTGTCCCATCAAGTACCTTGTTCTTATTTCCCTTTTGATTTTACTTTTCACCCCTGAAAACAACCAGATTATTATGAGGCCCCTTTTATACTGTTCCCCTTCCCTGCCACATTCGACTTCCCAGTGGAACAGGGACAAAACCCGGGGACATATCTAAAATCATGTGGCCGTGGTGCCTGAAAAACCACACGTTAAAACCTTTAGAGTTTGAGGACCTGAGGATCTGCACCTTTCCAGCGCTGCAAAAAGTGACTGATGGTAATACTAGGCCTGGGGATCCTCCTGAAACGTGGATAATTGAAAGAAGAAGATGTCTATTTGTTGGGGTCTCATTAGGCCGGACGTGACAAAGGGTTCTTTGGCACGTGAGACCTCAGGTGCACAGCGAAGCTGGAGCAGGAGATGCAGAGAGACTTCACTGCAAGGTTCAGACTAGTGATTTACAGGTCCAATATGTCACTACTGCCAGTGGAAGGATGCACTATTGCAACTCAAAAAACCCCACGACCCAATACACAGGATCTATTATTACAAACCTTAAGTGATTCCTGGAAATGTACTAATGCAGGTTAGAAAAACATGCGAGATATTAACAGTAACACAGTGTTCTCAAAAAGCACACGGGTGTCTCAGACACCCTCTGCCAGGTCAGGGTTCTCAGTCCCAGTGAAAATACCCTCATCTGACATCTCAGATAAGGGCTTCCCCCTACAGTCCAGCTGGATTGTTGGAAAACCTTCTCCAGATTCTACCCAGAATCTGAGAGGTTTTAGCCCACAAGGATTGGATAGGGGGTGGGGGAGGCAGAGGTATTCCTGAGGAGACTGGACTATCCAAAATGTTTGTACTTGGTGGAGTGATGAGATTTCCCCCTATGTTTCCTGGGTGCCCCCTACTAATTTTTCTGATTTTTTGATGGAGAACACACCAGTTATGATGATCTGCTTGCTTGTGGCTGGTGGGGGTATCCTCACGTCATCCCCTTCTCCAGGCGGGCTCTGCTCCTCCTTGTGCTCCAGCTTCTCCTCCAGAACCTCGGGGGCAGGTTGTTCTGCCTTCAGCTGGGAGCTCTCCATGTCTGCTGGGGAAAGACAAAGCCATGGCACCAACAGGACCTCCAGCATCAAGGATGGAGGAGAAACCCCAGGATCTGTTGGGGTAATGCAAGTAGGGCAGAGCCAGAGCAGGGTTCCCAGTGGAGGATACATGAAGAGGGGCCTCCGTGCCCACCAATGAACCTGGGATGTGTTCTTGGAGACCCTTTGCTCTCACCAGCCCAGGAACATGCCCTGCCTGGAGGAGCTGCTTCCAGTGCAGTTCCCTCAGCTGGAACACCTGCCGCGTGAAAGGTTTGTGGCTGTGAGAGGCACGTACCCCAGCTAAGCACTTGCTTGTTTCAGAGCCCCGTTAGGGACTTGCACTGAGTTTTCAGAGCCCCACTAAGGGCTTGCACTAAATTTTCAGAGCCTCGTTTAAGGACTTGCACTGAGACAATTTGCAAGGTAACTAACAATAGGTAATTTATTGAAGCGACAGATACAAGGTTCGGAGTTGCCGTTGGTAAATTCACTCTCTGCAATAGCGCTAATATACGATACTAATGCCAGCAAAATACTATCCCGGGTATTACACACCAAAAGGTGGAAGCGCAATTCTTACCAAGAAGACATCCCTGTCTTGGGTGAAGGAGAAGGAGCACAGCCCATCGACTGCCTCTTCCTCTTCTGGGGTCTTCTCCTCCCAACGACACCCACCCTCTATGCTCCTTATAAACTATCTTTCACCCCCCCCCCCCGCCCCCCGGGTGGCATTCAGCATGACTTGAGTGAAGAGTGGGTGACTACAGTCATATAGGGATATTAGGGTAAAAATTTCCACTCTGGGTCCTGTGGCCTTCAGGATTTTATTTTGCAACCACTTATCTATGTGCAGGATGGTTCACATCGTTACTCTCCGTGCGGCCTTGCTCCTTAGCCAAAACAAGCCTGTCCTGCCATCACAAGACTCCCTCCTTCGGCTGGTTCTCACTGTGTAGCCCTTGTTTTCCTCCGTTCTCAGGGTCTGCACAACAGATAAGCGAACAGCTGTGTTCAGCAAGTCTGAAACCCTCAGGCTGAAATATCACAACACCCTGCTCAGAGCAGGACTATCCCCACTGACAGACCTTCGCATGCTGTGCCTTCTCCAAGGCCTCACTGCTGTGGAGTTCTCGCTGATGCCTGATGAGATCAGAGCTCCACTGGAAGGTCTTCTCACAGTGGGGGCAGGCGAACAGCTTCTCTCCTGTGTGGCTGCGTTGGTGGTTGACAAGGAGGCAGCACCAGGCGATGTGTTTCCCGCACATGGCGCAGGGAAAGGATTTCTCCTTGGTGTGGGTCATCCTGTGACACGGGAGATCTCTGCTCCTGGTGAAGCTCTGCCCGCAGTCCAGGCACTTGAAGGGCTTCTCTTCTCTCTGGACACATTGGTGACAGATCAGGTGCCACCTCCATATGAACATCTTCTGGCAGTCCCCACAGGTGTACGCTTTCTGTTTGAAGACACTCTTTGGTTGGGTTCCCTCTTCTGGCTGGTTTTCAGCACAAGACCCTTTGAAAGAGCCTTTGCGGGGTCTTCTCTGAAGCAAGACTTCTTCTCGGCTCCCTTGCTCGTCATCATGTTGATGCTGAACTTTGTGGTCCATTTCAACCTTGATGTTCTGGGGCTCCTCTCTGGCTTCTTCCACCTTCGATGTGTCAAATTCCAGCTTCACTGTTCCTCTTCTATCTTCACCCTGGCTTGGGACTCCTTCCTCTTCTTGCCCTCCATTTCCTCACCTATTGGGAGACCAAAGAGGGTCACCTCATCTGTGTTAAGAGCAGCCACCTCGACACACTACGGAGCATTCCAGATGCAGGAGCTGGGAGGGGGTCCTTCTCCTTGACCCCCCAAATCACCCCGTTACCATGGCAGGGGGGCGTTTGCTGCTTGGAACCCTGACTATTCTCCAGGACCATTGCCTGAGACCTCCCTCCAGTGACCCTGGTGCTCCCCATTGTCTTCACTCCCCTCCAGGTCCCTCCGGGAGTGGCTCTGGGGTCCCCTGCTCCCTGGGACTTCTCTGCACCCTTTGGGGAACCCTCTGTTCATTGTCCGGGACCCCCCACAGACCTGCGGGCGCTGCCAGACCCCGAAACCGTGTAGTGATCGCTCTGCCCGGACACACCGCTCCCTGGTCCCAGCCCCGCCTTTTCCGGAGCCTCCGCTCACTGAGCAGGGCAGGACCCCCAGGTGATGCTGGCTGCTGGATGTGGGATGCTGGAGGGGCCGGGCAGGACCCCTCAAGTGATGCTGGATGTAGGATGCTGGAGACGCAGGGCAAGACTCCCTCGGTGATACTGGGAGTGCTGGGCAGGATCGCTGCCCCGTCACTCCCTTTGGACAACCTCCAACGAGGTTTCCATGGTGGAGCAGAGAACCGTGTCTCTGCAGCACCGCTACTAACCCCATGGTATAACCATGGAGTAGATGGCACTTCCCCTTTGTGTGGGAAAAGCACCTTTTCAAGAGGTTTGTGTGGTGGTTTGGCTCTGCCTGGAGGCCAGGAGCCCACCACAGCCACTAAGCACTCCCCCTTCTTGGACGGGCACCTGCTTCTCCCCTTGGCTCCATCCTCTCCAGAGCCAGAGCAGGGTTCCCAGTGGAGGATACATGAAGAGGGGCCTCCGTGCCCACAAATGTACCTGGGATGTGTTCTTGGAGAACCTTTGCTCTCACCAACCCAGGAACGTGCCCTGCCTGGAGGAACTGCTTCCAGTGCAGCTCCCTCAGCTGGGAACATCCTGCTCAGAGCAGGACTATCGCCACCGACAGACCAACCCAACCTGGGGACAGAGCAAATCCATCCCCAGGGACATCTCCCACCCAATCACCGCTGCCACGCTGGGAGCAGGAACCCCAACACAGCCCCACCACATGCTTCTCCAGCCCATCCCTACCAATAGCCCCACCAAGGCAGGGGTTATCTCATGCTACACCCACTCCAAGGCCTCACCTTTGTGAAGGGCTCGCTGATGCCTGACTAGATCAGAGCTCCACCGGAAGGCCTCCTTGCAGCGTGCACAGGCATACGGCTTCTCTTCTGTGTGCAGGCGTTGGTGTTCAATGAGATTTGAACGCCTTGCAAAGCGTTTCCCACATGTGGGGCACGCAAAGGGCTCTTCCTTGGTGTGCATCAACCTGTGCCGCAGGAGTTCTCTGCTCCTGAAGAAGCTCTTCCCACACTCCAGGCACTTGAAGGGCTTCTCTCCCGTGTGGATGCGTTGGTGTCTGACGAGGGCTGAGCGCCACATGAAGCTCTTCCCACACTCCAGGCACTTGAAGGTCTTCTCTCCTGTATGAATGCGTTGGTGGTTGACGTGGGCTGAGTGCCAGGTGAAGCTTTGCCCACACTCCAGGCACTTTAAGGGCTTCTCTCCTGTGTGGACGCGTTGGTGTCTGACGAGGGCTGAGCGCCACATGAAGCTCTTCCCACACTCCAGGCACTTGAAGGGCTTCTCTCCTTTGTGAATGCGTTGGTGGTGGACGAGGGCTGAGCTCGAGATGAAGCTCTGCTCACACTCCAGACACTTGAAGGGCTTCTCTCCT
>JAJGST010000084.1:0-108945 GCA_020746105.1 Trogon surrucura
AGGGATTTTTTAGGCCCAGAAACACCAACTTAGGGAACACTGGGACTCAGAAGCAGCGAATTAGGCACCTTTGAGGCTCAGAAGCAGCGAATTAGGGAACTTTGGGGCTCAGAAACACGAATTTAGGGAACTTTCAGGCTCAGGAACACCAAATTAGGGAACTTTGAGGCCCAGAAGTACCGAATTAGGGAACTTTCATTCTCTGAAACAGCAAATTAGGGAACTTTTGTGCTCATGAACACCAATTTAGGGAATTCTTGTGCTCAGAAACAGTGATTTAGGGATCTTTTCTGCCCAGAAAAACTAAGTAAGGGAAATTTTAGGTCCAGAAACACCAAATTAGGAAACTTTTGGGCTCAGAAACAGTGATTTAGTGAATGTTTGGTCTCAGAAACACCGATTTAGGGATTTTTTAGGCGCAGAAACACCAAATTAGGTATCTTTGGGGCTCAGGAATAGTGATTTAGAGAACTTTTAGTCCCAGGAACACCTGATTAGGGAACTGTTGGACTCAGAATCAGCCATTTAGGGAACTTTGGCCTCAGAAACACCAATTTAGGGATCTTTTAGGCCCAGAAACACCAAATTTGGGAACTTTTGGTCTCAGAAACAGTGATTTAGTGAATTTTTGGACTCAGAAACACCGATTTAGGGAAATTTTGTGATCAGGAACACCAATTTAGTGAACTTTTGGGCTCAGAAACAGTGATTTAGTGAATGTTTGGTCTCAGAAACACCGATTTAGGGATTTTTTAGGCGCAGAAACACCAAATTAGGGAACTTTGGGGCTCAGGAATAGTGATTTAGAGAACTTTTAGGCCCAGGAACACCTCATTAGGGAACTTTTGGAATCAGAAGCAGCCATTTAGGGAACTTTGGCCTCAGAAACACCGATTTAGGGATTTTTTAGGCCCAGAAACACCAACTTAGGGAACATTGGGACTCAGAAGCAGCGAATTAGGCACCTTTGAGGCTCAGAAGCAGCGAATTAGGGAACTTTGGGGCTCAGAAACACGAATTTAGGGAACTTTCAGGCTCAGGAACACCAAATTAGGGAACTTTGGGGCCCAGAAGTACCGAATTAGGGAACTTTCATTCTCTGAAACAGCAAATTAGGGAACTTTTGTGCTCATGAACACCAATTTAGGGAATTCTTGTGCTCAGAAACAGTGATTTAGGGATCTTTTCTGCCCAGAAAAACTAAGTAAGGGATCTTTTAGGCCCAGAAACACCAAATTAGGGAACTTTTGGGCTCAGAAACAGTGATTTAGTGAATGTTTGGTCTCAGAAACACCGATTTAGGGATCTTTTAGGCGCAGAAACACCAAATTAGGTATCTTTGGGGCTCAGGAATAGTGATTTAGAGAACTTTTAGTCCCAGGAACACCTGATTAGGGAACTGTTGGACTCAGAATCAGCCATTTAGGGAACTTTGGCCTCAGAAACACCAATTTAGGGATCTTTTAGGCCCAGAAACACCAAATTTGGGAACTTTTGGTCTCAGAAACAGTGATTTAGTGAATTTTTGGACTCAGAAACACCGATTTAGGGATCTTTTAGGCGCAGAAACACCAAATTAGGGAACTTTGGGGCTCAGGAATAGTGATTTAGAGAACTTTTAGGCCCAGGAACACCTCATTAGGGAACTTTTGGAATCAGAAGCAGCCATTTAGGGAACTTTGGCCTCAGAAACACAAATTTAGGGATCTTTTAGGCTCGGAAACACCAAATTAGGGAACTTTTGGGCTCAGAAACAGTGATTTAGTGAATTTTTGGACTCAGAAACACCGATTTAGGGAAATTTTGTGATCAGGAACACCAATTTAGGGAACTTTTGGGCTCAGAAACAGTGATTTAGTGAATGTTTGGTCTCAGAAACACCGATTTAGGGATATTTTAGGCGCAGAAACACCAAATTAGGGAACTTTGGGGCTCAGGAATAGTGATTTAGAGAACTTTTAGTCACAGGAACACCTCATTAGGGAACTGTTGGGCTCAGAAGCAGCCATTTAGGGAACTTTGGCCTCAGAAACACCAATTTAGGGTTTTTTTGGTCCAGAAACACCGACTTAGGGAACATTGGGACTCAGAAGCAGCGAATTAGGCAATTTTGGGACTCAGAAGTAGCGAATTAGGGAACTTTGGGGCTCAGAAACATGAATTTAGGGAACTTTCAGGCTCAGGAACACCAAATTAGGGAACTTTGGGGCCCAGAAGTACCGAATTAGGGAACTTTCATTCTCTGAAACAGCAAATTAGGGAACTTTTGTGCTCATGAACACCAATTTAGGGAATTCTTGTGCTCAGAAACAGTGATTTAGGGATCTTTTCTGCCCAGAAAAACTAAGTAAGGGATCTTTTAGGCCCAGAAACACCAAATTAGGGAACTTTTGGCTCAGAAACAGTGATTTAGTGAATGTTTGGTCTCAGAAACACCGATTTAGGGATCTTTTAGGCGCAGAAACACCAAATTAGGTATCTTTGGGGCTCAGGAATAGTGATTTAGAGAACTTTTAGTCCCAGGAACACCTGATTAGGGAACTGTTGGACTCAGAATCAGCCATTTAGGGAACTTTGGCCTCAGAAACACCAATTTAGGGATCTTTTAGGCCCAGAAACACCAAATTAGGGAACTTTTGGGCTCAGAAACAGTGATTTAGTGAATTTTTGGACTCAGAAACACCGATTTAGGGATCTTTTAGGCGCAGAAACACCAAATTAGGGAACTTTTGGGGCTCAGGAATAGTGATTTAGAGAACTTTTAGGCCCAGGAACACCTCATTAGGGAACTTTTGGAATCAGAAGCAGCCATTTAGGGAACTTTGGCCTCAGAAACACAAATTTAGGGATCTTTTAGGCTCGGAAACACCAAATTAGGGAACTTTTGGGCTCAGAAACAGTGATTTAGTGAATTTTTGGACTCAGAAACACCGATTTAGGGAAATTTTGTGATCAGGAACACCAATTTAGGGAACTTTTGGGCTCAGAAACAGTGATTTAGTGAATGTTTGGTCTCAGAAACACCGATTTAGGGATATTTTAGGCGCAGAAACACCAAATTAGGGAACTTTGGGGCTCAGGAATAGTGATTTAGAGAACTTTTAGTCACAGGAACACCTCATTAGGGAACTGTTGGGCTCAGAAGCAGCCATTTAGGGAACTTTGGCCTCAGAAACACCAATTTAGGGTTTTTTTGGTCCAGAAACACCGACTTAGGGAACATTGGGACTCAGAAGCAGCGAATTAGGCAATTTTGGGACTCAGAAGTAGCGAATTAGGGAACTTTGGGGCTCAGAAACACGAATTTAGGGAACTTTCAGGCTCAGGAACACCAAATTAGGGAATTTTGGGGCCCAGAAGTCCCGATTTAGGGAACTTTCAGTCTCCGAAAAACCAAATTAGGGAACTTTTGTGCTCAGGAACACCAATTTAGGGAATTCTTGGGCTCGGAAACAGTGATTTAGGTATCGTTTATGCCCAGAAAATCTAAATGAGGATACTTTTAGGCCCAGAAACACCAAATTAGGGAACTTTTGGGCTCAGAAACAGTGATTTAGTGAATGTTTGGTCTCAGAAACACCGATTTAGGGATCTTTTAGGCCCTGAAACACCAAATGAGGGAACTTTTAGGCCCAGAAACACCAAATTAGGGAACTTTGGGTCTCAGAAACAGTCATTTAGTGAATGTTTGGTCTCAGAAACACCAATTTAGGGATTTTTTAGGCGCAGAAACACCAAATGAGGGAACTTTGGGGCTCAGGAATAGTGATTTAGAGAATTTTAGGCCCAGGAACACCTTATTAGGGAACTGTTGTGCTCAGAAGCAGCCATTTAGGGAACTTTGGCCTCAGAAACACCAATTTAGGGATCTTTTAGGCCCAGAAACACCAACTTAGGGAACATTGGGACTTAGAAGCAGCGAATTAGGCAACTTTGGTGCTCAGAAGCAGTGAATTAGGGAACTTTGGGGCTCAGAAACACGAATTTAGGGAACTTTGAGGCTCAGGAACACCAAATTAGGGAACTTTGGGGCCCAGAAGTCCGAATTAGGGAACTTTCAGTCTCTGAAACACCAAATTATGGAACTTTTGTGCTCAGGAACACCAATTTAGGGAACTCTTGGGCTCAGAAACAGTGATTTACGGATATTTTCTGCCCAGAAAAACTAAGTAAGGGAACTTTTAGGCCCAGAAACACCAAATTAGGGAACTTTGGGGCTCAGAAACTGTGATTTAGTGAATGTTTGGTCTCAGAAACTCCGATTTAGGGATTTTTTAGGTGCAGAAACACCAAATTAGGGATCTTTGGGGTTCAGGAATAGTGATTTAGGGATCTTTTATGCCCAGAAAATCTAAATAAGGATACTTTTAGGCCCAGAAACACCAAATTAGGGAACTTTGGGGCTCAGAAACAGTGATTTAGAGAACTTTTAGGCCCAGGAACACCTGATTAGGGAACTTTTGGGACTCAGAAGCAGCGATTTAGGGAACTTTGGCCTCAGAAACACCAATTTAGGGATCTTTTAGGCCCAGAGAAATTAAATTAGGGAACTTTTAGGCCCAGAAACACCAAAGTAGGGAACTTTGGGGCTCAGGAATAGTGATTTAGAGAACTTTTAGGCGCAGAAACACCTAATTAGGGAACTTTGGGCCTCCGATGCAGCGATTTAGGAAACTTTAGCCTCAGAAACACCAGTTTAGGGATCTTTTAGGCCCAGAAACACCAAATTAGGGATCTTTGGGGCTCAGGAATAGTGATTTAGAGAACTTTTAGGCCCAGGAACACCTAATTAGGGAACTGTTGGGCTCAGAAGCAGCGATTTATGGAACTTTGGCCTCAGAAACACCAATTTAGGGATCTTTTAGGCCCAGAAACACCAACTTAGGGAACATTGGGACTCAGAAGCAGCGAATTAGGCAATTTTGGGACTCAGAAGTAGCGAATTAGGGAACTTTGGGGCTCAGAAACACGAATTTAGGGAACTTTCAGGCTCAGGAACACCAAATTAGGGAATTTTGGGGCCCAGAAGTCCCGATTTAGGGAACTTTCAGTCTCCGAAAAACCAAATTAGGGAACTTTTGTGCTCAGGAACACCAATTTAGGGAATTCTTGGGCTCGGAAACAGTGATTTAGGTATCTTTTATGCCCAGAAAATCTAAATGAGGATACTTTTAGGCCCAGAAACACCAAATTAGGGAACTTTTGGTCTCAGAAACAGTGATTTAGTGAATGTTTGAACTCAGAAACACCGATTTAGGGATCTTTTAGGCGCAGAAACACCAAATTAGGGAACTTTGGGGCTCAGGAATAGTGATTTAGAGAACTTTTAGTCCCAGGAACACCTGATTAGGGAACTGTTGGACTCAGAATCAGCCATTTAGGGAACTTTGGCCTCAGAAACACCAATTTAGGGATCTTTTAGGCCCAGAAACACCAAATTTGGGAACTTTTGGTCTCAGAAACAGTGATTTAGTGAATTTTTGGACTCAGAAACACCGATTTAGGGAAATTTTTGTGATCAGGAACACCAATTTAGTGAACTTTTGGGCTCAGAAACAGTGATTTAGTGAATGTTTGGTCTCAGAAACACCGATTTAGGGATTTTTTAGGCGCAGAAACACCAAATTAGGGAACTTTGGGGCTCAGGAATAGTGATTTAGAGAACTTTTAGTCCCAGGAACACCTGATTAGGGAACTGTTGGACTCAGAAGCAGCCATTTAGGGAACTTTGGCCTCAGAAACACAAATTTAGGGATCTTTTAGGCTCGGAAACACCAAATTAGGGAACTTTTGGTCTCAGAAACAGTGATTTAGTGAATTTTTGGACTCAGAAACACCGATTTAGGGAAATTTTGTGATCAGGAACACCAATTTAGGGAACTTTTGGGCTCAGAAACAGTGATTTAGTGAATGTTTGGTCTCAGAAACACCGATTTAGGGATATTTTAGGCGCAGAAACACCAAATTAGGGAACTTTGGGGCTCAGGAATAGTGATTTAGAGAACTTTTAGGCCCAGGAAAACCTCATTAGGGAACTGTTGGGCTCAGAAGCAGCCATTTAGGGAACTTTGGCCTCAGAAACACCAATTTAGGGATCTTTTAGGCCCAGAAACACCAACTTAGGGAACATTGGGACTCAGAAGCAGCGAATTAGGCAACTTTGGGACTCAGAAGCAGTGAATTAGGGAACTTTGGGGCTCAGAAACACGAATTTAGGGAACTTTCAGGCTCAGGAACACCAAATTAGGGAACTTTGGGGCCCAGAAGTCCCGATTTAGGGAACTTTCAGTCTCCGAAAAAACAAATTAGGGAACTTTTGTGCTCAGGAACACCAATTTAGGGAATTCTGGGGCTCGGAAACAGTGATTTAGGTATCTTTTATGCCCAGAAAATCTAAATGAGGATACTTTTAGGCCCAGAAACACCAAATTAGGGAACTTTTGGTCTCAGAAACAGTGATTTAGTGAATGTTTGAACTCAGAATCACCGATTTAGGGATCTTTTAGGCGCAGAAACACCAAATTAGGTATCTTTGGGGCTCAGGAATAGTGATTTAGAGAACTTTTAGTCCCAGGAACACCTGATTAGGGAACTGTTGGACTCAGAATCAGCCATTTAGGGAACTTTGGCCTCAGAAACACCAATTTAGGGATCTTTTAGGCCCAGAAACACCAAATTTGGGAACTTTTGGTCTCAGAAACAGTGATTTAGTGAATTTTTGGACTCAGAAACACCGATTTAGGGAAATTTTTGTGATCAGGAACACCAATTTAGTGAACTTTTGGGCTCAGAAACAGTGATTTAGTGAATGTTTGGTCTCAGAAACACCGATTTAGGGATTTTTTAGGCGCAGAAACACCAAATTAGGGAACTTTGGGGCTCAGGAATAGTGATTTAGAGAACTTTTAGTCCCAGGAACACCTGATTAGGGAACTGTTGGACTCAGAATCAGCCATTTAGGGAACTTTGGCCTCAGAAACACCAATTTAGGGATCTTTTAGGCCCAGAAACACCAAATTAGGGAACTTTTGGGCTCAGAAACAGTGATTTAGTGAATTTTTGGACTCAGAAACACCGATTTAGGGAAATTTTGTGATCAGGAACACCAATTTAGGGAACTTTTGGGCTCAGAAACAGTGATTTAGTGAATGTTTGGTCTCAGAAACACCGATTTAGGGATATTTTAGGCGCAGAAACACCAAATTAGGGAACTTTGGGGCTCAGGAATAGTGATTTAGAGAACTTTTAGTCACAGGAACACCTCATTAGGGAACTGTTGGGCTCAGAAGCAGCCATTTAGGGAACTTTGGCCTCAGAAACACCAATTTAGGGTTTTTTTGGTCCAGAAACACCGACTTAGGGAACATTGGGACTAAGAAGCAGCGAATTAGGCAATTTTGGGACTCAGAAGTAGCGAATTAGGGAACTTTGGGGCTCAGAAACATGAATTTAGGGAACTTTCAGGCTCAGGAACAGCAAATTAGGGAATTTTGGGGCCCAGAAGTCCCGATTTAGGGAACTTTCAGTCTCCGAAAAACCAAATTAGGGAACTTTTGTGCTCAGGAACACCAATTTAGGGAATTCTTGGGCTCGGAAACAGTGATTTAGGTATCTTTTATGCCCAGAAAATCTAAATGAGGATACTTTTAGGCCCAGAAACACCAAATTAGGGAACTTTTGGTCTCAGAAACAGTGATTTAGTGAATGTTTGAACTCAGAATCACCGATTTAGGGATCTTTTAGGCGCAGAAACACCAAATTAGGGAACTTTGGGGCTCAGGAATAGTGATTTAGAGAACTTTTAGGCCCAGGAACACCTCATTAGGGAACTGTTGGGATCAGAAGCAGCCATTTAGGGAACTTTGGCCTCAGAAACACCAATTTAGGGATCTTTTAGGCCCAGAAACACCAACTTAGGGAACATTGGGACTCAGAAGCAGCGAATTAGGCAACTTTGGGGCTCAGAAGCAGCGAATTAGGGAACTTTGGGGCTCAGAAACACGAATTTAGGGAACTTTCAGGCTCAGGAACACCAAATTAGGGAACTTTGAGGCCCAGAAGTACCGAATTAGGGAACTTTCATTCTCTGAAACAGCAAATTAGGGAACTTTTGTGCTCATGAACACCAATTTAGGGAATTCTTGTGCTCAGAAACAGTGATTTAGGGATCTTTTCTGCCCAGAAAAACTAAGTAAGGGAAATTTTAGGTCCAGAAACACCAAATTAGGGAACTTTTGGGCTCAAAAACAGTGATTTAGTGAATGTTTGGTCTCAGAAACTACGATTTAGGGATCTTTTAGGGCCTTAAACACCAAATGAGGGAACTTTTAGGCCCTGAAACACCAAATTAGGGAACTTTGGGGCTCAGGAATAGTGATTTAGAGAAGTTTTAGGCCCAGGAACACCTGATTAGGGATCTGTTGGGCTCAGAAGCATCCGTTTAGGGAACTTTGGCCTCAGAAACACCAATTTAGGGACCTTTTAGGCCCAGAAACACCAACTTAGGGAACATTGGGACTCAGAAGCAGCGAATTAGGCAACTTTGGGGCTCAGAAGCAGCGAATTAGGGAACTTTGGGGCTCAGAAACACGAATTTAGGGAACTTTCAGGCTCAGGAACACCAAATTAGGGAACTTTGGGGCCCAGAAGTCCGAATTAGGGAACTTTCAGTCTCTGAAACACCAAATTAGGGAACTTTTGTGCTCAGGAACACCAATTTAGGGAATTCTTGGGCTCAGAAACAGTGATTTAGGGATTTTTTCTGCCCAGAAAAACTAAGTAAGGGAATTTTTAGGTCCAGAAACACTAAATTAGGGAACTTTTGGGCTCAAAAACAGTGATTTAGTGAATGTTTGGTCTCAGAAACTACGATTTAGGGATCTTTTAGGGCCTTAAACACCAAATGAGGGAACTTTTAGGCCCTGAAACACCAAATTAGGGAACTTTGGGGCTCAGGAATAGTGATTTAGAGAACTTTTAGGCCCAGGAAAACCTCATTAGGGAACTGTTGGACTCAGAAGCAGCCATTTAGGGAACTTTGGCCTCAGAAACACCAATTTAGGGTCCTTTTAGGCCCTGAAACACCAACTTAGGGAACATTGGGACTCAGAAGCAGCGAATTAGGCAACTTTGGGGCTCAGAAGCAGCGAATTAGGAAACTTTGGGGCTCAGAAACACGAATTTAGGGAACTTTCAGGCTCAGGAACACCAAATTAGGGAACTTTGGGGCCCAGAAGTCCCGATTTAGGGAACTTTCAGTCTCTGAAACACCAAATTAGGGAACTTTTGTGCTCATGAACACCAATTTAGGGAACTTTTGGGCTCGAAAACAGTGATTTAGGGATCTTTTATGCCCATAAAATCTAAATAAGGATACTTTTATGCCCTGAAACACCAAATTAGGGAACTTTTGGGCTCAGAAACAGTCATTTAGAGAACTTTTAGGCCCAGGAACACCTAATTAGGGAACTTTCGGGATCATAATCAGCGATTTAGGGAACTTTGGCCTCAGAAACACCAATTTAGTGATCTTTTAGGCCTAGGGAAATTAAATTAGGGAACTTTTACGCCCAGTAAACAACAAATTAGGGAACTTTGGGGCTCAGAAACAGTGATTTAGTGAATTCTTGTGCTCAGAAATACCGATTTAGGGAACTTTTAGGCCCTGAAACACCAAATGAGGGATATTTTAAGCCCAGAAACACCAAATTAGTGAACTTTGGGGCTCAGGAATAGTGATTTAGAGAACTTTTAGGCCCAGGAACACCTGATTAGGGAACTTTTGGGACTCAGAAGCAGCGATTTAGGGAACTTTGGCCTCAGAAACACCAATTTAGTGATCTTTTAGGCCCAGAGAAATTAAATTAGGGAACTTTTAGGCCCAGAAACACCAAAGTAGGGAACTTTGGGGCTCAGGAATAGTGATTTAGAGAACTTTTAGGCCCAGGAACACCTAATTAGGGAACTTTGGGCCTCCGATGCAGCGATTTAGGGAACTTTGGCCTCAGAAACACCAGTTTAGGGATCTTTTAGGCCCAGAAACACCAAATTAGGGAACATTGGGGCTCAGAAGCAGCGAATTAGGCAACTTTGGGGCTCAGAAGCAGTGAATTAGGGAACTTTGGGGCTTAGAAACACGAATTTAGGGAACTTTCAGGCTCAGGAACACCAAATTAGGGAACTTTGGGGCCCAGAAGTCCCGAATTAGGGAACTTTCAGTCTCTGAAACACCAAATTAGGGAACTTTTGTGCTCAGGAACACCAATTTAGGGAACTCTTGGGCTCAGAAACAGTGATTTAGGGAACTTGTATGCCCAGAAAAACAAAATTAGGGAACTTTTAGGCCCAGAAACACCAACTTAGGGAACTTTTGGGTCTCAGGAATAGTGATTTAGAGAACTTTTAGGCCCAGGAACACCTAATTAGGGAACTTTGGGGATCAGAAGCAGCGATTTAGGGAACTTTTGGCCTCAGAAGCAGCGATTTAGGGAACTTTGGCCTCAGAAACACCAATTTAGGGATCTTTTAGGCCCAGGGAAATTAAATGAGGGAACTTTTAGGCCCAGAAACACCAAAGTAGGGAACTTTGGGGCTCAGGAATAGTGATTTAGAGAACTTTTAAGCCCAGGAACACCTCATTAGGGAACTTTGGGCCTCCGATGCAGCGATTTAGGGAACTTTGGCCTCAGAAACACCAATTTAGTGATCTTTTAGGCCCAGAAACACCAACTTAGGGAACATTGGGACTCAGAAGCAGCGAATTAGGCAACTTTGGGGCTCAGAAGCAGTGAATTAGGGAACTTTGGGGCTCAGGAACACCAAATTAGGAAACTTTTGGGCTCAGAAACACCAATTTAGAGAACTTCTGGGCTCAGAAACAGCAAATTAGGGAACTTTTGGGCTCAGAAGCACCGAATTAGGAATTTTTTGGCTCAGAAGCACCAATTTAGGGAACTTTTAGGCCCAGAAAAACGAAATGAGGGAACTTTTAGGCCCAGAAACACCAAATTAGGGAAATCTGGTGCTCATAAACAGAGATTTAGAGATCGTTTGGGCTCAGAAACACTGATTTAGGGATCTTTTAAGCCCGGAAACACCAATTTAGGGAACATTGGGACTGAGAAGCAGCGAATTAGTCACCTTTGGGGCTCAGAGGCAGGGAATTAGGGAACCCAAACCTGAGGCCGCACTGGCAGCTCCAGGGCGGACACCCGAGATAGCGTGGGCGGAGCCACCCTCAGGGGCGTGGCGATTTTAAACAGGGTGATCAGCTGTTAACTGTGCCCTCAGGGTATAAGAATCCTTTGGGAGGGCAGGGAGTAGTCCCTGTTCACTGAAGGAGAGACCTAGAAGGGTAAGTCTTTGTTAAAAGGCAAGTACTTAAAAGACTTGTAAACTATTCCGTGCACAGCTTTCCGGAGAGTCTTTGTATTGTAGAGCTAACTATGGTTGCCACCAGGTCAATGGTTGTTAGAAAAAAAACCAACTTTGGGACTCAGAAACACCAACTTAGGGAACTTTCATGCTCAGAAACACCAAATTAGGGAACTTTGGGATCTTTTGGGCCCAGAAAAGAAAATTAGGGAACTTTTAGGTCCTGAAATACGATACTAGGGAAATTTGGGGCTCAGAAACTGATTTAGAGATCTTTTGGTTTCAGAGACACCAATTTAGGGAACTTTGGGGCCCAGAAGCATGAATTTAGGGAACATTTAGGCTCAGAAACACCGATTTAGAGAACTTTGTGGCTCAGAAACACCAAATTAGGGAACTTTTAGGCCCAGAAACACCAAATTAGGGAACTTTTAGGCTCAGAAACACCGATTTAGAGAACTTTTAGGCCCAGAAACACCAAATCAGGGAACTTTGGGGCTCAGGAATAGTGATTTAGGGAACTTTCGGTCTGAGAAACACCAATTTAGGGAACTCTTGGGCTCAGAAACACCAATTTAGGGACCTTTTAGGTCCAGAAACACCAAATTAGGGAACTTTGGGGCTCAGGAATAGTGATTTAGAGAACTTTTAGGCCCAGGAAAACCTCATTAGGGAACTTTTGGGCTCAGAAGCAGCCATTTAGGGAACTTTGGCCTCAGAAACACCAATTTAGGGATCTTTTAGGCCCAGAGAAATTAAATTAGGGAACTTTTAGGCCCAGAAACACCAAATTAGGGAACTTTGGGGCTCAGGAATAGTGATTTAGAGAACTTTTAGGCCCAGGAACACCTCATTAGGGAACTTTGGGCCTCCGATGCAGCGATTTAGGAAACTTTAGCCTCAGAAACACCAGTTTAGGGATCTTTTAGGCCCAGAAACACCAAATGAGGGAACATTGGGACTTGAAGCAGCGAATTAGGCAACTTTGGGGCTCAGAAGCAGTGAATTAGGGAACTTTGGGGCTCAGGAACACCAAATTAGGAAACTTTTGGGCTCAGAAACACCAAATTAGGAAATTTTTGGGCTCAGAAGCACCAATTTAGGGAACTTTTAGGCCCAGAAAAACGAAATGAGGGATCTTTTAGGACCAGAAACACCCAATAATGGAAATCTGGTGCTCATAAACAGAGATTTAGAGAACGTTTGGGCTCAGAAACACTGATTTCGGGATCTTTTAAGCCCGGAAACACCAATTTCGGGAACATTGGGACTGAGAAGCAGCGAATTAGTCACCTTTGGGGCTCCGAGGCAGGGAATTAGGGAACCCAAACCTGAGGCCGCACTGGCAGCTCCAGGGCGGACACCCGAGATAGCGTGGGCGGAGCCACCCTCAGGGGCGTGGCGATTTTAAACAGGGTGATCAGCTGTTAACTGTGCCCTCAGGGTATAAGAATCCTTTGGGAGGGCAGGGACTAGTCCCTGTTCACTGAAGGAGAGACCTAGAAGGGTAAGTCTTTGTTAAAAGGCAAGTACTTAAAAGACTTGTAAACTATTCCGTGCACAGCTTTCCGGAGAGTCTTTGTATTGTAGAGCTAACTATGGTTGCCACCAGGTCAATGGTTGTTAGAAAAAAAACCAACTTTGGGACTCAGAAACACCAACTTAGGGAACTTTCATGCTCAGAAACACCAAATTAGGGAACTTTGGGATCTTTTGGGCCCAGAAAACAAAATTAGGGAACTTTTAGGTCCTGAAATACGATACTAGGGAAATTTGGGGCTCAGAAACTGATTTAGAGATCTTTTGGTTTCAGAGACACCAATTTAGGGAACTTTGGGGCCCAGAAGCATGAATTTAGGGAACATTTAGGCCCAGGAACACCGATTTAGAGAACTTTGGGGCTCAGAAACACCAATTTAGGGAACTCTTGGGCTCAGAAACACCAAATTAAGGATCTTTAATCGCAGAAACACCAAATGAGGGAACTTTGGCACTCAGGAATATTGCTTTAGAGAACTTTTAGGCCCAGGAAAACCTCATTAGGGAACTGTTGTACTCAGAAGCCGACATTTAGGGAACTTTGGCCTCAGAAACACCAATTTAGGGATCTTTTAGGTCCAGAAACACCAACTTAGGGAACATTGGGACTCAGAAGCAGCGAATTAGGCAACTTTGGGGCTCAGAAGCAGTGAATTAGGGAATTTTGGCCTCAGAAACCCCAATTTAGGGAACATTTAGGCCCAGGGAAATTAAATTATGGTACTTTTAGGCCCAGAAACACCCAAGTAGGGAACTTTGGGACTCAGGAATAGTGATTTATAGAACTTTTAGGCCCAGGAGCACCTAATTAGTCAACTTTGGGCCTCCGATGCCGCGATTTAGGGATCTTTAGCCTCAGAAACACCAATTTAGTGATGTTTTAGGCCATGAAACACCAAATTAGGGAACTTTGGGGCTCAGGAATAGTGATTTAGAGAACTTTTAGGCCCAGGAACACCAACTTAGGGAACATTGGGACTCAGAAGCAGCCAATTAGGCAACTTTGGGGCTCAGAAGCAGTGAATTAGGGAACTTTGGGGCTCAGGAACACCAAATTAGGAAAGTTTTGGGCTCAGAAACACCAATTTAGAGAACTTTTGGTCTCAGAAACAGCAAATTAGGGAACTTTTGGGCTCAGAAGCACCAAATTAGGAAATTTTTTGGCTCAGAAGCACCAATTTAGGGAACTTTTAGGCCCAGAAAAACGAAATGAGGGAACTTTTAGGCCCAGAAACACCAAATAAGGGAAATCTGGTGCTCAGAAACAGATATTTAGAGAACGTTTGTGCTCAGAAACACTGATTTAGAGATCTTTTAAGCCCGGGAAACACCAAATTAGGGAACGTTGGGGCTCGGAATAACGATTTAGGGAACTTTCGTTCTGAGAAACACCAATTTAGGGAACTCTTGGGCTCAGAAACACTAATTTAGGGATCTTTTAGGCCCAGAAACACCAAATTATGGAACTTTGGGGCTCAGGAATAGTGATTTAGAGAACTTTTAGGCCCAGGAAAACCTCATTAGGGAACTGTTGGGCTCAGAAGCAGCCATTTAGGGAACTTTGGTCTCAGAAACACCAATTTAGGGATCTTTTAGGCCCAGAAACACCAAATAAGGGAAATCTGGTGCTCATAAACAGAGATTTAGAGAACGTTTGGGCTCAGAAACACTGATTTCGGGATCTTTTAAGCCCGGAAACACCAATTTCGGGAACATTGGGACTGAGAAGCAGCGAATTAGTCACCTTTGGGGCTCAGAGGCAGGGAATTAGGGAACCCAAACCTGAGGCCGCACTGGCAGCTCCAGGGCGGACACCCGAGATAGCGTGGGCGGAGCCACCCTCAGGGGCGTGGCGATTTTAAACAGGGTGATCAGCTGTTAACTGTGCCCTCAGGGTATAAGAATCCTTTGGGAGGGCAGGGAGTAGTCCCTGTTCACTGAAGGAGAGACCTAGAAGGGTAAGTCTTTGTTAAAAGGCAAGTACTTAAAAGACTTGTAAACTATTCCGTGCACAGCTTTCCGGAGAGTCTTTGTATTGTAGAGCTAACTATGGTTGCCACCAGGTCAATGGTTGTTAGAAAAAAAACCAACTTTGGGACTCAGAAACACCAACTTAGGGAACTTTCATGCTCAGAAACACCAAATTAGGGAACTTTGGGATCTTTTGGGCCCAGAAAAGAAAATTAGGGAACTTTTAGGTCCTGAAATACGATACTAGGGAAATTTGGGGCTCAGAAACGGATTTAGAGATCTTTTGGTTTCAGAAACACCAATTTAGGGAACTTTGGGGCCCAGAAGCATGAATTTAGGGAACATTTAGGCTCAGAAACACCGATTTAGAGAAGTTTGGGGCTCAGAAACACCAAATTTGGGGCCCAGAAACACCAATTTAGGGAACACCAAATCAGGGAACTTTGGGGCTCAGAAACACCGATTTAGGGAACTTTCGGTCTGAGAAACACCAATTTAGGATCTTTCAGAAACACCAATTTATGGACCTTTTAGGTCCAGAAACACCAAATTAGGGAACTTTGGGGCTCAGGAATAGTGATTTAGAGAACTTTTAGGCCCAGGAAAACCTCATTAGGGAACTTTTGGGATCAGAAGCAGCCATTTAGGGAACTTTGGCCTCAGAAACACCAATTTAGGGATCTTTTAGGCCCAGAAACACCAACTTAGGGAACATTGGGACTCAGAAGCAGCGAATTAGGCAACTTTGGGGCTCAGAAGCAGCGAATTAGGCAACTTTGGGGCTCAGAAACACGAATTTAGGGAACTTTCAGGCTCAGGAACACCAAATTAGGAAACTTTTGGGCTCAGAAGTACGAATTAGGGAACTTTCAGTCTCTGAAACACCAAATTAGGGAACTTTTGTGCTCAGGAACACCAATTTAGGGAACTCTTGGGCTCAGAAACAGTGATTTAGGGAACTTGTATGCCCAGAAAAACTAAAGGAGGGAACTTTTAGGCTCAGAAACACCAACTTAGGGAACTGTGGGTCTCAGGAATAGTGATTTAGAGAACTTTTAGGCCCAGGAACACCTCATTAGGGAACTTAGGGGATCAGAAACACCAATTTAGGGAACTTTGAGGCTCAGAAACACCAAATGAGGGAACTGTGGGGCCCAGAAGCAATGATTTAGGGTACTTTAGGGCTCAAAAGCAACAATTTCGGGATCTTTTTGCCAGAAAAAATAAATTAGGGAACTTTTAGGCCCTGAAATACGATACTGGGGAAATTTGGGGCTCAGAAACTGATTTAGAGATCTTTTGGTTTCAGAGACACCAATTTAGGGAACTTTGGTGCCCCGAAGCACCGATTTAGGGAACTCTCAGTCTCAGAAACACCAAATTAGAGAACTTTTAGGCCCAGAAACAACAAATTACTGAACTTTGGTGCTCAGGAATAGTGATTTAGAGAACTTTTAGGCCCAGGAATACTAAATTTGGGAACTTTGGTACTCAGAAGCAGCGATTTAGGGAACTTTGGGGCTCAGAAGCAGCGATTTAGGGAACTTTGGGGCTCAGAAACACCAATTTAGGGATATTTTAGGGGCAAAAAAACTGAATTAGGGAAATTTTAGGCCCTGAAATACGATACTAGGCAAATTTGGGGCTCAAAAACTGGTTTAGAGATTTTTGGTTTCAGAAACACCAATTTACGGAAATTTGGTGCCCAGCAGCACCGATTTACGGAACTTTCAGTCTCAGAAACACCAATTTAGGGAACTTTTGGGCTCAGGAACACCAATTTAGGGAACTCTTGGGCTCAGAAACAGTGATTTAGGGAACTTTTAGGCCCAGGAACACCTCATTAGGGAACTTAGGGGATCAGAAGCAGCGATTTAGGGAACTTTTGGACTCAGAAGCAGCGATTTAGTGAACTCTTGGGCTCAGAAATACCGATTTAGGTATCTTTTAAGCCCTGAAACACCAAAGGAGGGAAATTTTAGGCCCAGAAACACCAAATTAGTGAACTTTGGGCCTCAGGAATAGTGATTTAGAGAACTCTTATGTCCAGGAACACCTAATTAGGGAACTTTTGGGACTCAGAAGCAGCAATTTAGGGAACTTTAGCCTCAGAAACACCAGTTTAGTGATCTTTTAGGCCCTGAAACATCAAATTAGGGAACTTTTGGACCCAGAAACAGCAAATTAGGGAACTTTGGGGCTCTGAAAGGTTGTTTTAGTGACCGTTTGGACTCAGAAACACCGATTTAGGGATCTTTTAGGCCCAGAAACACCAACTTAGGGAACATTGGGACTGAGAAGCAGCGAATTAGGCAACTTTGGGGCTCAGAAGCAGTGAATTAGGGAACTTTGGGGCTCAGGAACACCAAATTAGGAAACTTTTGGGCTCAGAAACACCAATTTAGAGAACTTTTGGGCTCAGAAACAGCAAATTAGGGAACTTTTGTGCTCAGAAGCACCAAATTAGGATTTTTTTGGCTCAGAAGCACCAATTTAGGGAACTTTTAGGCCCAGAAAAACGAAATGAGGGAACTTTTAGGCCCAGAAACACCAAATTAGGGAAATCTGGTGCTCATAAACAGAGATTTAGAGATCGTTTGGGCTCAGAAACACTGATTTAGGGATCTTTTAAGCCCGGAAACACCAATTTAGGGAACATTGGGACTGAGAAGCAGCGAATTAGTCACCTTTGGGGCTCAGAGGCAGGGAATTAGGGAACCCAAACCTGAGGCCGCACTGGCAGCTCCAGGGCGGACACCCGAGATAGCGTGGGCGGAGCCACCCTCAGGGGCGTGGCGATTTTAAACAGGGTGATCAGCTGTTAACTGTGCCCTCAGGGTATAAGAATCCTTTGGGAGGGCAGGGACTAGTCCCTGTTCACTGAAGGAGAGACCTAGAAGGGTAAGTCTTTGTTAAAAGGCAAGTACTTAAAAGACTTGTAAACTATTCCGTGCACAGCTTTCCGGAGAGTCTTTGTATTGTAGAGCTAACTATGGTTGCCACCAGGTCAATGGTTGTTAGAAAAAAAAACCAACTTTGGGACTCAGAAACACCAACTTAGGGAACTTTCATGCTCAGAAACACCAAATTAGGGAACTTTGGGATCTTTTGGGCCCAGAAAAGAAAATTAGGGAACTTTTAGGTCCTGAAATACGATACTAGGGAAATTTGGGTCTCAGAAACTGATTTAGAGATCTTTTGGTTTCATAAACACCAATTTAGGGAACTTTGGTGCCCAGCAGCACCGATTTAGGGAACTTTTAGGCTCAGAAACACCAATTTAGGGAACATTTGGGCTCAGGAACACCAATTTAGGGAACTCTTGATCTCAGAAAAAGAGATTTAGGGAACTTTTGAGCTCAGAAACGCCAATTTAGGGATATTTTATGCCCAGAAAAACTAAATGAGGGAATATTTAGGCCCAGAAACACCAACTTAGGGAACATTGGGTTTCAAAATCAGCGAATTAGGCAACTTTGGGGATCAGAAGCAGCGAATTAGGGAAATTTGAGGCTCAGAAACACGAATTTAGGGAACTTTGAGGCTCAGAAACACCTATTTAGGGTTCTTTTGGGCTCAAAAGCACCAATTTAGGGATCTTTTAGGCCCAGAAAAACTAAATTAGGGAACTTTTAGGCCCTGATATACGATACTGGGGAAATTTGGGGCTCGGAAACTGATTTAGAGATCTTTTGGTTTCAGAAACACCAATTTAGGGAACCTTTTAGGCCCAGATACATGAATTTCCTTAACGTTGAGGCACATAAACACCAATTTAGAGAACTTTGGTGCCCAGAAGCACCGATTTAGGGAACTTTCTGTCTCAGAAACACCGTTTTATGGAAATTTTGGGCTGGGAGACACCAGTTTAGGGAACTCTTGGTCTCAAAAATAGTCATTTAGGGAACTTTTGGCTCAGAAACGCCGATTTAAGGATCTTTTATGCCCAGAAATCTAAATTAGTTAACTTTTAAGCCCAGAAACACAAAGTTAGGGAAGTGTGGGGCTCAGGAATAGTGATTTAGAGAAGTTTTATGCCCAGGAACACCTACTTAGGGAATTTTGAGGGTCAGAAGCAGCGATTTAGGGAGCTTTGCGGCTCAGAAGCAGCCATTTAGGGAGAGTTTGGGCTCAGAAACACTGATTTAGGGACTTTTCGGCTCAGAAACACCAAATTAGGGAACTTTTGGCCTCAGAAACACCAATTTAGATAACCTTTGGGCTCAGAAACACCAAATTTGAGAACTTTTGGGCTCAGAAACAGCAAATTAGAGAACTTTTGGGCTCAGAAGCACCAAATTAGGATTTTTTTTGGCTCAGAAGCACCAATTTAGGGAACTTTTAGGCCCAGAAAAACGAAATGAGGGAACTTTTAGGCCCAGAAACACCAAATTAGGGAAATCTGGTGCTCATAAACAGAGATTTAGAGAACGTTTGGGCTCAGAAACACTGATTCGGGATCTTTTAAGCCCGGAAACACCAATTTAGGGAACATTGGGACTGAGAAGCAGCGAATTAGTCACCTTTGGGGCTCAGAGGCAGGGAATTAGGGAACCCAAACCTGAGGCCGCACTGGCAGCTCCAGGGCGGACACCCGAGATAGCGTGGGCGGAGCCACCCTCAGGGGCGTGGCGATTTTAAACAGGGTGATCAGCTGTTAACTGTGCCCTCAGGGTATAAGAATCCTTTGGGAGGGCAGGGACTAGTCCCTGTTCACTGAAGGAGAGACCTAGAAGGGTAAGTCTTTGTTAAAAGGCAAGTACTTAAAAGACTTGTAAACTATTCCGTGCACAGCTTTCCGGAGAGTCTTTGTATTGTAGAGCTAACTATGGTTGCCACCAGGTCAATGGTTGTTAGAAAAAAAACCAACTTTGGGACTCAGAAACACCAAATTAGGGAACTTTGGGATCTTTTGGGCCCAGAAAAGAAAATTAGGGAACTTTTAGGTCCTGAAATACGATACTAGGGAAATTTGGGGCTCAGAAAGTGATTTAGAGATCTTTTGGTTTCAGAGACACCAATTTAGGGAACTTTGGGGCCCAGAAGCATGAATTTAGGGAACATTTAGGCTCAGAAACACCGATTTAGAGAAGTTTGGGGCTCAGAAACACCAAATTAGGGAACTTTGGGGCCCAGAAGCATGAATTTAGGGAACATTTAGGGAACTCTTGGCCTCAGAAACACCGATTTAGAGAACTTTTAGGCCCAGAAACACCAAATCAGGGAACTTTGGGGCCCAGAAACACCAAATTAGGGAACTTTGGGACTCAGAAGCAGCGATTTAGGAAGTTTAGTCTCAGAAACACCAATTTAGTGATATTTTAGGCCCTGAAACACCAAATTAGGGAACTTTGGGGCTCAGGAATGGTGAATTAGAGAACTTTTAGGCCCAGGAACACCTAATTAGGGAACTTTTGGGCTCAGAAGCAGCCATTTAGGGAACTTTGGCCTCAGAAACACCAATTTAGGGATCTTTTAGGCCCAGAAACACCAACTTATGGAACATTGGGGCTCAGGAACACCAAATTAGGAAAATTTTGGGCTCAGAAACACCAATTTAGATAGCTTTTGGGTTCAGAAACAGCAAATTAGGGAACTTTTGTGCTCAGAAGCCCCAAATTAGGAAATTTTTTGGCTCAGAAGCACCAATTTAGGGAACTTTTAAGCCCAGAAAAACTAAATGAGGGAACTTTTAGGCCCAGAAACACCAAATTAGGGAACTTTGGGGCTCAGAAGCAGCGATTTAGGGAACTTTGGGGCCCAGAAGCATGAATTTAGGGAACGTTTAGGCTCAGAAACACCGATTTAGAGAACTTTCGGGCTCAGAAACACCAATTTAGGGAACTCTTGTGCTCAGAAACACCTAATTAGGGAACTTTGGGGCTCAGGAATAGTGATTTAAAGAACTTTTAGGACCAGGAACACCTAATAAGGGAACTTTGGGGCTCAGGAATAGTGATTTAGGGAACTTTCGGTCTGAGAAACACCAATTTAGGGAACTCTTGGGCTCAGAAACACCAATTTAGGGATCTTTTAGGCCCAGAAACACCAAATTAGGGAACTTTTGTGCTCAGGAATAGTGATTTAGAGAACTTTTAGTCCCAGGAACACCTGATTAGGAAACTGTTGGGCTCAGAAGCAGCCATTTAGGGAACTTTGGCCTCAGAAACACCAATTTAGGGATCTTTTAGCCCCAGGGAAATTAAATTAGGGAACTTTTAGGCCCAGAAACACCGAAGTAGGGAACTTTGGGGCTAAGGAATAGTGATTTAGAGAGCTTTTAGGCCCAGGAACACCTAATTAGGGAACTTTGGGCCTCCGATGCAGCGATTTAGGAAACTTTAGCCTCAGAAACACCAGTTTAGGGATCTTTTAGGCCCTTGAACACCAAATTAGGGAACTTTGGGACTCAGAAGCAGCGAATTAGGGAACTTTGGGGCTCAGAAGCAGTGAATTAGGGAACTTTGGGGCTCCGAAACACGAATTTAGGGAACTTTCAGGCTCAGGAACACCAAATTAGGGAACTTTGGGGCCCAGAAGTCCGAATTAGGGAACTTTCAGTCTCTGAAACACCAAATTAGGGAACTTTTGTGCTCAGGAACACCAATTTAGGGAACTCTTGGGCTCAGAAACAGTGATTTAGGGAACTTGTATGCCCAGAAAAACTAAATTAGGGAACTTTTAGGCCCAGAAACACCAACTTAGGGAACTGTGGGTCTCAGGAATAGTGATTTAGAGAACTTTTAGGCCCAGGAACACCTAATTAGGGAACTTTGGGGATCAGAAGCAGCGATTAGGGAACTTTTGGCCTCAGAAGCAGCGATTTAGGGAACTTTGGCCTCAGAAACACCAATTTAGGGATCTTTTAGGCCCAGGGAAATTAAATGAGGGAACTTTTAGGCCCAGAAACACCAAATTAGGGAACTTTGGGGCTCAGGAATAGTGATTTAGAGAACTTTTAGGCCCAGGAACACCTCATTAGGGAACTTTGGGCCTCCAATGCAGCGATTTAGGAAACTTTAGCCTCAGAAACACCAGTTTAGGGATCTTTTAGGCCCAGAAACACCAAATGAGGGAACATTGGGACTTGAAGCAGCGAATTAGGCAAGTTTAGGGCTCAGAAGCAGTGAATTAGGGAACTTTGGGGCTCAGGAACACCAAATTAGGAAACTTTTGGGCTCAGAAACACCAAATTAGGGAATTTTTGGGCTCAGAAGCACCAATTTAGGGAACTTTTAGGCCCAGAAAAACGAAATGAGGGAACTTTTAGGCCCAGAAACACCAAATTAGGGAAATCTGGTGCTCATAAACAGAGATTTAGAGAACGTTTGGGCTCAGAAACACTGATTTAGGGATCTTTTAAGCCCGGAAACACCAATTTCGGGAACATTGGGACTGAGAAGCAGCGAATTAGTCACCTTTGGGGCTCAGAGGCAGGGAATTAGGGAACCCAAACCTGAGGCCGCACTGGCAGCTCCAGGGCGGACACCCGAGATAGCGTGGGCGGAGCCACCCTCAGGGGCGTGGCGATTTTAAACAGGGTGATCAGCTGTTAACTGTGCCCTCAGGGTATAAGAATCCTTTGGGAGGGCAGGGACTAGTCCCTGTTCACTGAAGGAGAGACCTAGAAGGGTAAGTCTTTGTTAAAAGGCAAGTACTTAAAAGACTTGTAAACTATTCCGTGCACAGCTTTCCGGAGAGTCTTTGTATTGTAGAGCTAACTATGGTTGCCACCAGGTCAATGGTTGTTAGAAAAAAAACCAACTTTGGGACTCAGAAACACCAACTTAGGGAACTTTCATGCTCAGAAACACCAAATTAGGGAACTTTGGGATCTTTTGGGCCCAGAAAAGAAAATTAGGGAACTTTTAGGTCCTGAAATACGATACTAGGGAAATTTGGGGCTCAGAAAGTGATTTAGAGATCTTTTGGTTTCAGAAACACCAATTTAGGGAACTTTGGGGCCCAGAAGCATGAATTTAGGGAACATTTAGGCTCAGAAACACCGATTTAGAGAACTTTGGGGCTCAGAAACACCGATTTAGGGAACTTTCGGTCTGAGAAACACCAATTTAGGGAACTCTTGGGCTCAGAAACACCAATTTAGGGACCTTTTAGGTCCAGAAACACCAAATTAGGGAACTTTGGGGCTCAGGAATAGTGATTTAGAGAACTTTTAGGCCCAGGAAAACCTCATTAGGGAACTTTTGGGATCAGAAGCAGCCATTTAGGGAACTTTGGCCTCAGAAACACCAATTTAGGGATCTTTTAGGCCCAGAAACACCAACTTAGGGAACATTGGGACTCAGAAGCAGCGAATTAGGCAACTTTGGGGCTCAGAAGCAGCGAATTAGGGAACTTTGGGGCTCAGAAACACGAATTTAGGGAACTTTCAGGCTCAGGAACACCAAATTAGGGAACTTTTGGGCCCAGAAGTACGAATTAGGGAACTTTCAGTCTCTGAAACACCAAATTAGGGAACTTTTGTGCTCAGGAACACCAATTTAGGGAACTCTTGGGCTCAGAAACAGTGATTTAGGGAACTTGTATGCCCAGAAAAACTAAAGGAGGGAACTTTTAGGCTCAGAAACACCAACTTAGGGAACTGTGGGTCTCAGGAATAGTGATTTAGAGAACTTTTAGGCCCAGGAACACCTCATTAGGGAACTTAGGGATCAGAAACACCAATTTAGGGAACTTTGAGGCTCAGAAACACCAAATGAGGGAACTGTGGGGCCCAGAAGCAATGATTTAGGGTACTTTAGGGCTCAAAAGCAACAATTTCGGGATCTTTTTGCCAGAAAAAATAAATTAGGGAACTTTTAGGCCCTGAAATACGATACTAAGGAAATTTGGGGCTCAGAAACTGATTTAGAGATCTTTTGGTTTCAGAGACACCAATTTAGGGAACTTTGGTGCCCCGAAGCACCGATTTAGGGAACTCTCAGTCTCAGAAACACCAAATTAGAGAACTTTTAGGCCCAGAAACAACAAATTACTGAACTTTGGTGCTCAGGAATAGTGATTTAGAGAACTTTTAGGCCCAGGAATACTAAATTTGGGAACTTTGGTACTCAGAAGCAGTGATTTAGGGAACTTTGGGGCTCAGAAGCAGCGATTTAGGGAACTTTGGGGCTCAGAAACACCAATTTAGGGATATTTTAGGGGCAAAAAAACTGAATTAGGGAAATTTTAGGCCCTGAAATACGATACTAGGCAAATTTGGGGCTCAAAAACTGGTTTAGAGATTTTTGGTTTCAGAAACACCAATTTACGGAAATTTGGTGCCCAGCAGCACCGATTTAGGGAACTTTGGTCTCAGAAACACCAATTTAGGGAAGTTTGGGGCTCAGAAACACCAAATTAGGGAACTTTGGGGCCCAGAAGCATGAATTTAGGGAACATTTAGGCTGAGAAACACCGATTTAGAGAACTTTTAGGCCCAGAAACACCAATTCAGGGAACTTTGGGGCTCAGAAACACCGATTTAGGGAACTTTCGGTCTGAGAAACACCAATTTAGGGAACTCTTGGGCTCAGAAACACCAATTTATGGACCTTTTAGGTCCAGAAACACCAAATTAGGGAACTTTGGGGCTCAGGAATAGTGATTTAGAGAACTTTTAGGCCCAGGAAAACCTCATTAGGGAACTTTTGGGATCAGAAGCAGCCATTTAGGGAACTTTGGCCTCAGAAACACCAATTTAGTGATCTTTTAGGCCCAGAAACACCAAATTAGGGAACTTTTGGGCTCAGAAACAGCAAATTAGGGAACTTTGGGGCTCCGAAAGGTTGTTTTAGTGACCGTTTGGGCTCAGAAACACCGATTTAGGGATCTTTTAGGCCCAGAAACACCAACTTAGGGAACATTGGGACTGAGAAGCAGCGAATTAGGCAACTTTGGGGCTCAGAAGCAGTGAATTAGGGAACTTTGGGGCTCAGGAACACCAAATTAGGAAACTTTTGGGCTCAGAAACACCAATTTAGAGAACTTTGGGGCTCAGAAACAGCAAATTAGGGAACTTTTGGGCTCAGAAGCACCAAATTAGGAATTTTTTGGCTCAGAAGCACCAATTTAGGGAACTTTTAGGCCCAGAAAAACGAAATGAGGGAACTTTTAGGCCCAGAAACACCAAATTAGGGAAATCTGGTGCTCAGAAACAGAGATTTAGAGAACGTTTGGGCTCAGAAACACTGATTTAGGGATCTTTTAAGCCCGGAAACACCAATTTCGGGAACATTGGGACTGAGAAGCAGCGAATTAGTCACCTTTGGGGCTCAGAGGCAGGGAATTAGGGAACCCAAACCTGAGGCCGCACTGGCAGCTCCAGGGCGGACACCCGAGATAGCGTGGGCGGAGCCACCCTCAGGGGCGTGGCGATTTTAAACAGGGTGATCAGCTGTTAACTGTGCCCTCAGGGTATAAGAATCCTTTGGGAGGGCAGGGAGTAGTCCCTGTTCACTGAAGGAGAGACCTAGAAGGGTAAGTCTTTGTTAAAAGGCAAGTACTTAAAAGACTTGTAAACTATTCCGTGCACAGCTTTCCGGAGAGTCTTTGTATTGTAGAGCTAACTATGGTTGCCACCAGGTCAATGGTTGTTAGAAAAAAAAACCAACTTTGGGACTCAGAAACACCAACTTAGGGAACTTTCATGCTCAGAAACACCAAATTAGGGAACTTTGGGATCTTTTGGGCCCAGAAAAGAAAATTAGGGAACTTTTAGGTCCTGAAATACGATACTAGGGAAATTTGGGGCTCAGAAAGTGATTTAGAGATCTTTTGGTTTCATAAACACTAATTTAGGGAACTTTGGTGTTCAGCAGCACCGATTTAGGGAAATTTCAGTCTCAGAAACACCAATTTAGGGAACATTTGGGCTCAGGAACACCAATTTAGGGAACTCTTGATCTCAGAAAAAGAGATTTAGGGAACTTTTGAGCTCAGAAACGCCAATTTAGGGATATTTTATGCCCAGAAAAACTAAATGAGGGAATATTTAGGCCCAGAAACACCAACTTAGGGAACATTGGGTTTCAAAATCAGCGAATTAGGCAACTTTGGGGATCAGAAGCAGCGAATTAGGGAAATTTGAGGCTCAGAAACACGAATTTAGGGAACTTTGAGGCTCAGAAACACCTATTTAGGGTTCTTTTGGGCTCAAAAGCACCAATTTAGGGATCTTTTAGGCCCAGAAAAACTAAATTAGGGAACTTTTAGGCCCTGATATACGATACTGGGGAAATTTGGGGCTCGGAAACTGATTTAGAGATCTTTTGGTTTCAGAAACACCAATTTAGGGAACCTTTTAGGCCCAGATACATGAATTTCCTTAACGTTGAGGCACATAAACACCAATTTAGAGAACTTTGGTGCCCAGAAGCACCGATTTAGGGAACTTTCTGTCTCAGAAACACCGTTTTATGGAAATTTTGGGCTGGGAGACACCAGTTTAGGGAACTCTTGGTCTCAAAAATAGTCATTTAGGGAACTTTTGGGCTCAGAAACGCCGATTTAAGGATCTTTTATGCCCAGAAATCTAAATTAGTTAACTTTTAAGCCCAGAAACACAAAGTTAGGGAAGTGTGGGGCTCAGGAATAGTGATTTAGAGAAGTTTTATGCCCAGGAACACCTACTTAGGGAATTTTGAGGGTCAGAAGCAGCGATTTAGGGAGCTTTGCGGCTCAGAAGCAGCCATTTAGGGAGAGTTTGGGCTCAGAAACACTGATTTAGGGACTTTTCGGCTCAGAAACACCAAATTAGGGAACTTTTGGCCTCAGAAACACCAATTTAGATAACTTTTGGGCTCAGAAACACCAATTTAGAGAACTTTTGGGCTCAGAAACAGCAAATTAGAGAACTTTTGGGCTCAGAAGCACCAAATTAGGATTTTTTTTGGCTCAGAAGCACCAATTTAGGGAACTTTTAGGCCCAGAAAAACGAAATGAGGGAACTTTTAGGCCCAGAAACACCAAATTAGGGAAATCTGGTGCTCATAAACAGAGATTTAGAGAACGTTTGGGCTCAGAAACACTGATTTCGGGATCTTTTAAGCCCGGAAACACCAATTTCGGGAACATTGGGACTGAGAAGCAGCGAATTAGTCACCTTTGGGGCTCCGAGGCAGGGAATTAGGGAACCCAAACCTGAGGCCGCACTGGCAGCTCCAGGGCGGACACCCGAGATAGCGTGGGCGGAGCCACCCTCAGGGGCGTGGCGATTTTAAACAGGGTGATCAGCTGTTAACTGTGCCCTCAGGGTATAAGAATCCTTTGGGAGGGCAGGGACTAGTCCCTGTTCACTGAAGGAGAGACCTAGAAGGGTAAGTCTTTGTTAAAAGGCAAGTACTTAAAAGACTTGTAAACTATTCCGTGCACAGCTTTCCGGAGAGTCTTTGTATTGTAGAGCTAACTATGGTTGCCACCAGGTCAATGGTTGTTAGAAAAAAAACCAACTTTGGGACTCAGAAACACCAACTTAGGGAACTTTGGGATCTTTTGGGCCCAGAAAAGAAAATTAGGGAACTTTTAGGTCCTGAAATACGATACTAGGGAAATTTGGGGCTCAGAAAGTGATTTAGAGATCTTTTGGTTTCAGAAACACCAATTTAGGGAACTTTGGGGCCCAGAAGCATGAATTTAGGGAACATTTAGGCTCAGAAACACCGATTTAGAGAACTTTGGGGCTCAGAAACACCAAATTAGGGAACTTTGGGGCCCAGAAGCATGAAGGAACTTTGGGGCAGAAACACCAGTTTAGGGAACTCTTGGGTTCAGAAACACCAATTTAGGGATCTTTTAGGCCCTGAAACACCAAATGAGGGAACTTTGGGGCCCAGAAACACCAAATTCAGGGAACTTTGGGCTCAGAAGCAGCGATTTAGGGAACTTTCGGTCTGAGAAACACCAATTTAGGGACCTTTTAGGTCCAGAAACACCAAATTAGGGAACTTTGGGGCTCAGGAATAGTGATTTAGAGAACTTTTAGGCCCAGGAAAACCTCATTAGGGAACTTTTGGGATCAGAAGCAGCCATTTAGGGAACTTTGGCCTCAGAAACACCAATTTAGGGATCTTTTAGGCCCAGAAACACCAACTTAGGGAACATTGGGACTCAGAAGCAGCGAATTAGGCAACTTTGGGGCTCAGGAACACCAAATTAGGAAACTTTTGGGCTCAGAAACACCAATTTAGAGAACTTTTGGGCTCAGAAACAGCAAATTAGGGAACTTTTGGGCTCAGAAGCACCAAATTAGGATTTTTTTTGGCTCAGAAGCACCAATTTAGGGAACTTTTAGGCCCAGAAAAACGAAATGAGGGAACTTTTAGGCCCAGAAACACCAAATTAGGGAACTTTGGGGCTCAGGAATAGTGATTTAGAGAACTTTTAGGCCCAGTAACACCTAATTAGGGAACTTTGGGGCTCAGAAGCAGCGATTTAGGGAACTTTGGGGCTCAGAAGCAGCAATTTAGGGAACTTTGGGGCTCAGAAACACGAATTTAGGGAACTTTCAGTCTCAGAAACACCAAATTAGGGAACTTTTGTGCTCAGGAACACCAATTTAGGGTTTTTTATGCCCAGAAAAACTAAATTAGGGAACTTTGGGGCCCAGAAATACCAAATTAGGGACCTGTGGGTCTCAGGAATACTGTTTTAGAGAACTTTTAGGCCCCGGAACACCTAATTAGGGAACTTTGGCCTCAGAGACACCAATTTAGGTATCTTTTAGGCCCAGAAAAACTAAATTAGGGAACTTTGGAGCTCAGAAGCAGCGAATTAGGGAACTTTGGGGCTCAGAAACAGCAATTTAGGGAACTTTCTGTCTCAGAAACACCAAATTAGGGAACTTTGGGGCTCAGAAACACCAACTTAGGGAACTTTCAAGCTCAGAAACACCAAATTAGGGAACTTTGGGGCCCAGAAGCAATGATTTAGGATACTTTTGGGCTCAAAAGAAACAATTTAGGGATCTTTTAGGCCCAGGAAACTAAATTAAGGAAGTTTTAGGCCCTGAAATACGATACTAAGGAAATTTGGGGCTCAGAAACATATTTAGAGATCTTTTGGCTTCAGAAACACCAATTTAGGGAACTTTGGTGCCCAGAAGCCTGAATTTAGGGAATGTTTAGGCTCAGAAAAACCGATTTAGGGAACTTTCAGTCTCAGAAACACCAAATTAGGGAACTTTGGGGCTCAGGAATAGTGATTTAGAGAACTTTTAGGCCCAGGAAAACATAATTAGGGAACTTTGGGACTCAGAAGCAGTGATTTAGTGAACTTTTGGCCTCAGAAAGACCAATTTAGAGAACTTTGGGGCTCAGAAACACCAAATTAGAGAACTTTTGGGCTCAGAAGCACCAAATTAGGGAAATTTTGGGCTCAGAAGCACCAATTTAGGGAGCTTTTAGGCCCAGAAAAACTAAATGAGGGAACTTTTATACCCGGAAACACCAAATTAGGGAACTTTGGGGCTCCGAAACACCAATTTAGGGAACTTTTAGGGGCAGAAACAGAGATTTAGTGAAGGTTTGGGCTCAGAAACACCGATTTAGGGATCTTTTAGGCCCAGAAACACCAACTTAGGGAACATTGGGACTCAGAAGCAGCGAATTAGGGAACTTTGGGGCTCAGAAACAGCAATTTAGGGAACTTTCTGTCTCAGAAACACCAAATTAGGGAACTTAGGGGCTCAAAAACACTAACTTAGGGAACTTTCAGGCTCAGAAACACCAAATTAGGGAACTTTGGGGCCCAGAAGCAATGATTTAGGATACTTTTGGGCTCAAAAGAACCAATTTAGGGATCTTTTAGGCTCAGTAAACAAAATTAAGGAAGTTTTAGGCCCTGAAATACGATACTAGGGAAATTTGGGGCTCAGAAACATATTTAGAGATTTTTTGGCTTCAGAAACACCAATTTAGGGAACTTTGGGGCCCAGAAGCATGAATTCAGGGAACGTTTAGGCTCAGAAACACCAATTTAGGGAACTTTGGGGCTCAGGAATAGCGATTTAGGGAACTTTTAGACCCAGGAAATCATAAGTAGGGAACTTTGGGACTCAGAAGCAGCGATTTAGTGAACTTTTGGCCTCAGAAGCACCAAATTAGGGAAATTTTGGGCTCAGAAGCACCAATTTAGGGATCTTTTAGGCCCAGAAACACCAAATTAGGGAACTTTGGGGCTCAGAAACAGTGATTTAGTGAAGGTTTGGCCTCAGAAACACCGATTTAGAGATCTTTTATGCCCGGAAACACCAACTTAGCGAACATTGGCACTCAGAAGCAGCGAATTAGGCAACTTTGGGGCTCAGAAGCAGCGAATTAGGAAACTTTGGGGCTCAGAAACACCAATTTAGGGAATTTTGGGGCTCAGAAACACCAAATTAGTGAACTTTGGGGCCCAGAAGCAATGATTTAGGGTACTTTTGGGCTCAAAAGCACCAATTTAGGGATCTTTTAGGGGCCAAAAACCTAAAGTAGGGAAATTTTAGGCCCTGAAATACGATACTAGGGAAATTTGGGGCTCAAAAATTGGTTTAGAGATCTTTTGGTTTCAGAAACACCAATTTAGGGAACTTTGGGACCCTGAAGTACCGATTTAGGGAATTTTCAGTCTCAGAAACACCAATTTAGGGAACACTTGGGCTCAGAAATACCAATTTAGGGATCTTTTAGGGCGAGAAACACCAAATTAGGGAACTTTTGGGCTCAGGAATAGTGATTTAAAGAATGTTTAGGCCTATGAACACCTAATTAGCCAACTTTGGGACTCAGAAGCAGCGATTTAGGGAACTTTGGGGCTCAGAAGCAGCAATTTAGGGAACTTTGGGGCTCAGAAACACGAATTTAGGGAACTTTCAGTCTCAGAAACACCAAATTAGGGAACTTTTGGCTCAGGAACACCAATTTAGGGTTTTTTATGCCCAGAAAAACTAAATTAGGGAACTTTGGGGCCCAGAAATACCAAATTAGGGAGCTGTGGGTCTCAGGAATACTGTTTTAGAGAACTTTTAGGCCCCGGAACACCTAATTAGGGAACTTTGGCCTCAGAGACACCAATTTAGGTATCTTTTATGCCCAGAAAAACTAAATTAGGGAACTTTGGGGCTCAGAAGCTGCGAATTAGGGAACTTTGGGGCTCAGAAACAGCAATTTATGGAACTTTCTGTCTCAGAAACACCAAATTAGGGAACTTTGGGGCTCAGAAACACCAACTTAGGGAACTTTCAAGCTCAGAAACACCAAATTAGGGAACTTTGGGGCCCAGAAGCAATGATTTAGGATACTTTTGGGCTCAAAAGAAACAATTTAGGGATCTTTTAGGCCCAGGAAACAAAATTAAGGAAGTTTTAGGCCCTGAAATACGATACTAGGGAAATTTGGGGCTCAGAAACATATTTAGAGATTTTTTGGCTTCAGAAACACCAATTTAGGGAATTTTGGTGCCCAGAAGCCTGAATTTAGGGAATGTTTAGGCTCAGAAAAACCGATTTAGAGAACTTTTAGGCTCAGAAACACCGAATTAGGGAGCTTTGGGGCTCAGGAATAGTGATTTAGAGAACTTTTAGGCCCAGGAAATCATAATTAGGGAACTTTGGGACCCAGAAGCATCGATTTAGTGAACTTTTGGCCTCAGAAAGACCAATTTAGAGAACTTTTGGGCTCAGAAACACCAAATTAGAGAACTTTTGGGCTCAGAAGCACCAAATTAGGGAAATTTTGGTCTCAGAAGCACCAATTTAGGGAGCTTTTAGGCCCAGAAAAACTAAATGAGGGAACTTTTATACCCGGAAACACCAAATTAGGGAACTTTTGGGCTCCGAAACACCAATTTAGGGAACTTTTAGGGGCAGAAACAGAGATTTAGTGAAGGTTTGGGCTCAGAAACACCGATTTAGGGATCTTTTAGGCCCAGAAACCCCAACTTAGGGAACATTGGGGCTCAGAAGCTGCGAATTAGGGAACTTTGGGGCTCAGAAACAGCAATTTAGGGAACTTTCTGTCTCAGAAACACCAAATTAGGGAACTTTGGGGCTCAAAAACACTAACTTAGGGAACTTTCAGGCTCAGAAACACCAAATTAGGGAACTTTGGGGCCCAGAAGCAATGATTTAGGATACTTTTGGGCTCAAAAGAACCAATTTAGGGATCTTTTAGGCCCAGGAAACAAAATTAAGGAAGTTTTAGGCCCTGAAATACGATACTAGGGAAATTTGGGGCTCAGAAACATATTTAGAGATTTTTTTGGCTTCAGAAACACCAATTTAGGGAACTTTGGGGCCCAGAAGCATGAATTTAGGGAACGTTTAGGCTCAGAAACACCGATTTAGGGAACTTTGGGGCTCAGGAATAGTGATTTAGAGAACTTTTAGACCCAGGAAATCATAAGTAGGGAACTTTGGGACTCAGAAGCAGCGATTTAGTGAACTTTTGGCCTCAGAAGCACCAAATTAGGGAAATTTTGGGCTCAGAAGCACCAATTTAGGGATCTTTTAGGCCCAGAAACACCAAATTAGGGAACTTTGGGGCTCAGAAACAGTGATTTAGTGAAGGTTTGGCCTCAGAAACACCGATTTAGAGATCTTTTATGCCCGGAAACACCAACTTAGCGAACATTGGCACTCAGAAGCAGCGAATTAGGCAACTTTGGGGCTCAGAAGCAGCGAATTAGGAAACTTTGGGCTCAGAAACACCAATTTAGGGAATTTTGGGGCTCAGAAACACCAAATTAGTGAACTTTGGGGCCCAGAAGCAATGATTTAGGGTACTTTTGAGCTCAAAAGCACCAATTTAGGGATCTTTTAGGGGCCAAAAACCTAAAGTAGGGAAATTTTAGGCCCTGAAATACGATACTAGGGAAATTTGGGGCTCAAAAATTGGTTTAGAGATCTTTCGGTTTCAGAAACACCAATTTAGGGAACTTTGGGGCCCTGAAGTACCGATTTAGGGAATTTTCAGTCTCAGAAACACCAATTTAGGGAACACTTGGGCTCAGAAATACCAATTTAGGGATCTTTTAGGGCCAGAAACACCAAATTAGGGAACTTTTGGGCTCAGGAATAGTGATTTAAAGAATTTTTAGGCCTATGAACACCTAATTAGGGAATTTCGGGACTCAGAAGCAGCGATTTAGGGAACTTTTGCTCTCAGAAGCATCGATTTACGGAACGGTTGGGCTCAGAAACACAAATTTAGCTATCTCTTAGGCCCAGAGAAACTAAATTAGGGAACGTTTAGGCCCAGAAACACCAAATTAGTGAACTTTGGGGCTAAGAAATAGTGAGTTAGTGATCGTTTGGTCTCAGAAACACCGATTTAGGGATCTTTTAGGCCCTGAAACACCAACTTAGGGAACATTGGGACTGAGAAGCATCGAATTAGGCAACTTCGGGTCTCAGGAGCAGCGATTTAGGTAACTTTGGGGCCCAGAAACACCAAATTAGGGAACTCTTTGGCTCAGAAACAGTGATTTTGGGAACTTCTGGGATCAGAAACGCCGATTTAGGGATCTTATTGGCCCAGAAAAACTAAATTAGGGTTCTTTTAGGCCCAGAAACACGAAATTAGAGAACTGTGGGGCTCACGAATAGTGATTTAGAGAACTTTTAGGCCCAGGAACACCTAATTAGGGAACTTTTGTGCTCAGAAACACCAATTTAGGGAACTTTTGGGCTCAGAAGCAGCGATTTAGGGAACTTTGGCCTCACAAACACCAATTTAGAGAACTTTTGGGCTCAGAAACACCAAATTAGGGAACTTTTGGGCTCAGAAGCAGCGATATAAGGAACTTTGGTCTCACAAACACGAATTTATGGAATTTTAGGCCCTGAGAAATTACATTACGGAACTTTTAGACCTAGAAACACTAAATTAGGGAATTTTGGGCTCAGAAACAGTGATTTAGTGAACGTTTGGGATCATAAACACTGATTTAGGGAATTTTGGGGCTCAGAAACACTAATTTATGGAACTTTGGGGCACAGAAACACCAATTTAGGGAACTTTGGGACTCAGAAACACCAAATTAGGGAAATCTGGTGCTCAGAAACGCCGATTTAGGGATCTTTTAGGCCCAGAAAAACTAAACGAGGGAACTTTTAGGCCCAGATACACCAAATTAGGGAACTTTGGGTCTCATGATCAGTGATTTAATTAAGGGTTGGGCTCAGAAACAACGATTTAGGGATCTTTTAGGGTCGGAAACACCAATTTAGGGAATATTGGGGCTCAGAAGCAGCGAATTAGGGAACTTTCGGGCTCAGAAACACCAACTTATGGAACTTTCAGGCTTGGAAACACCAAATTAGGGAACTTTGGGGCCCAGAAACAATGATTTAGGTTACCTTTGGGTTCAAAAGCACCAATTTCGGGATCTTTTAGGCCCAGAAAACAAAATTAGGGAACTTTCAGGCCCTGAAATATGATACTAGGGAAATTTGGGGCTCAGAAACTGATTTAGAGATCTTTTGGCTTCAGAAACACCACTTTAGGGAACTTTGGTCCCCAGAAGCATGAATTTAGGGAATGTTTAGGCTCAGAAACACCGATTTAGAGAACTTTGGGGCTCAGAAACACCAATTTAGGGAACTCTTGGGCTCAGAAACACAAATTTAGTGAACTTTCAGGCTCAGAAACAGCAATTTAGGGAAATTTCAGGCTCAGAAACACAAAATTAGGGAACTTTGGGGCCCTGAAACAATGATTTAGGGTACTTTTAGGCCCAGAAGTACTGATTTAGGGAACTTTCAGTTCCAGAAACACAATTAAGGGAACTTTTGGACTCAGGAACCCCAATTCAGGGAACTCTTGGGCTCAGAAACACCGATTTTGGGATCTTTTATGCACAGAAAAACTAAATTAGGGAACTTTTAGACCCCGAAACACCAAATTAGGGAACTTTGGGGCTCAGAAACAGGGATTTAGTGAACGTTTTGGGCTCAGAAACACCGATTTAGGGATCTTCTAGGTCCGGAAACACCAACTTAGGGAACATTGGGACTGAGAAGCAGCGAATTAGGCAACTTTGGGTCTCAGAAATACCAATTTACAGAACTTTGAGGCTCAGAAACACCAAATTAGGTAATTCTGGGGCCCTGAAGTACCGATTTAGGGAACTTTCAGTCTCAGAAACACCAATTTAGGGAACTTGCATTCTCAGGAACACCAATTAAGGGAACTCAAGGGCTCAGAAACAGTGATTTAGGGAACTTTTAGGCCCAGAGAAACTAAATGAGGGAAATTTTAGGCCCAGAAACACCAAATTAGGGAACTTTGGGGCTCAGGAATAATGATTTAGAGATCTTTGAGGCCCAGAAACAACTAATTAGCGAACTTTGGGACTCAGAAGCATTGATTTAGGGAAATTTTGGGCTCGGAAGCAGCGATTTGGGGAACTTTTGGTCTCAGAAACACCAAATCAGCGAATGTTTGGTCTCTGAAGCACCAATTTCGTGAACTTTAAGGCCCAGAAAACAAAATTAGGGAACTTTTCGGCCCTGAAATACTATACTAGGGATATTTGGGGCTCAGAAACTGATTTAGAGATCTTTTGGTTTCAGAAACACCAGTTTAGGGAACTTTGGTGCCCAGAAGCATGAATTTAGGGAACGTTTAGGCTCAGAAACATTGATTTAGAGAACTATGGTGCTCAGAAACACCAAATTAGGGAACTCTTGGGCTCAGAAACACCAATTTAGGGAACTTTTAGGCCCAGAAACACCAACTTAGGGAACATTGGGACTCAGAAGCAGCGAAATAGGGAACTTTGGGGCTGAGAAACACCAATTTAGGGAACTTTCTGTCTCAGAAACACCAAATTAGGGAACTTCGGGCCCAGAAACGCCAATTTAGGGAACTCTTGGGTTCAGAAACAGTGATTTAGCGAAATTTTTGCCTCAGAAACGCCGATTTAGGGATCTTTTAGGTCCAGAAAAACTAAATTAGGGAACTTTTAGGCCCAGAAACACCAACTTAGGGAACATTTGGGAGCAGAAGCAGCGAATTAAGCAATTTTGGGTCTCAGAAACATCAATTTGGTTAATTTTTGTGCTCAGAAATAGTGATTTAGAGAACGTTTGGGCTCAGAAACGCCAATTTATGGATCTTTTAGGCTCTGAAAAACCAAATTAGGGAACTTTTAGGCCCAGAAACACCAAATTAGGGAGCATTGGGGCTCAGAAGCAGCGAATTAGGGAACTTAGGGCTCAGAAACACCTAATTAGGGAACTTTCAGGCTCGGAAACACCAAATTAGGGAACTTTGGGACCAAGAAGCAGTGATTTAGGGTACTTTTGGGCTCAGAAACACCGATTTAGAGAAATTTGGGGCTCAGAAACACCAATTTAGGGAACTTTGGGGCCCAGAAGCACCAATTTAGGTAATTTTCAGTCTCAGAAACACCAATTTAGGGAACTCTTGGGCTCAGAAACACCAGATTAGGGATCTTTTGGGCTCAGGAATAGTGATTTAAAGAACTTTTAGGCCCATGAACACCTAATTAGGGAATTTCGGGACTCAGAAGCAGCGATTTAGGTAACTTTTGTTCTCAGAAACAGCGATTTACGGAACTTTTGGCTCAGAAACACAAATTTATCTATCTTTTAGACCCAGAGAAACTAAATTAGGGAACTTTTAGGCCCAGAAACACCAAATTAGGGAAATTTGGGCACCGAAACAGTGATTTAGTGAACGTTTAGGCTCATAAACACCGATTTAGGGAAATTTGGGGCTCAGAAACACCAATTTATGGAACTTTGGGTCTCAGAAACACCAATTTAGGGAACTTTGGGACTCAGCAACACCAAATTAGGGAAATCTGGTGCTCCGAAACACTGATTTAGTGAATGTTTTGGCTCAAAAATACCGATTTAGGGGTCTTTTAGGCCCAGAAAAACTAAATGAGGGAACTTTTAGGCTAAGAAAAACTAATTGAGGGAAATTTTAGGCCCAGATACACCAAATTAGGGAACTTTTGGCCCAGAAACACCAAATTAGGCAACTTTGGGGCTCATGATCAGTGATTTAGTGAAGGTTTGGGCTCAGAAACACCGATTTAGGGATCTTTTAGGGCCGGAAACACCAACTTAGGGAATATTGGGGCTCAGAAGCAGCGAATTAGGGAACTTTTGGCCTTCGATGCAGCGATTTAGGGAACTTTGGCCTCAGAAACATCAATTTAGGGATCTTTTACGCCGAGAGAAATTAAATTAGGGAACTTTTGGGCCCAGAAAAACTAAATGAGGGAACTTTTAGGCCCAGAAACACCAAATTAGGGAAATGTGGGATTCAGGAATAGTGATGTAGAGAAATTTTAGGCCCAGGAACACCTAATTAGGGAACTTTGGGGCTCAGAAACACCAATTTAGAGAACTTTTGTGCTCAGAAACACCTAATTAGAGAACTTTTGTGCTCAGAAACACCAAATTAGGGAACTTTTGGGCTCAGAAGCAGCGATTTAGGGAACTTTGGCCTCAGAAACACCAATTTAGAGAACTTTTGGGCTCAGAAACACGTAATTAGAGAACTTTTGTGCTCAGAAACACCAAATTAGGGAACTTTGGGGCTCAGAAACAGCAATTTAGGGTACTTTGGCCTCACAAACACCAATTTAGGGATCTTTTTTGGCCCAGAGAAATTACATTAGGGAACTTTTAGGCCCAGAAACACCAAATTAGGGAACTTTGGGTCTCAGAAACTGTGATTTAGTGAACGTTTGGGCTCATAAACACCAATTTAGGGAACTTTTGGGTTCAGAAACACCAATTTATGGAACTTTGGGGCTCAGAAACACCAATTTAGGGAACTTTGGGACTCAGAAACACCAATTTAGGGAACTTTGGGGCTAAAGATCAGTGATTTAGTGAAGGTTTGGGCTCAGAAACACCGATTCAGGGATCTTTTAAGGCTGGAAACACCAACTTAGGGAATATTGGGGCTCAGAAGCATCCAATTAGGGAACTTTGGGGCTCAGAAACACCAACTTAGGGAACTTTCAGGCTCAGAAATAACAAATTAGGGAACTTATGGCCTCAGAAACAGTGATTTAGGGATCTTTTATGACCAGAAAAACTAAATTAGGGAAATTTTAGGCCTAGAAACACCAACTTAGGGAACTTTGGGGCTCAGGAATAGTGATTTAGGGAACTTTTAGGCCCAGGAACACCTAATTAGGGAACTTTGGGCACCAGAAATAATGATTTAGGTTACCTTTGGGCTCAAAAGCACCGATTTCGGGATTTTTTAGGCCCAGAATACAAAATTAGGGAACTTTTAGGCCCTGAAATACAGTACTAGGGATATTTGGGGCTCAGAAACTTATTTAGAGAGCTTTTGGCTTCAGAAACACCAGTTTAGGGAACTTTGGTGCCCAGAAGCATGAATGTAGGGAACGTTTAGGCTCAGAAACAGTGATTTAGAGAACTTTGGTGCCTAGAAACACCAATTTAGGGAACTCTTGGGCTCAGAAACAGCAATTTAGGGAAATTTCAGTCTCAGAAACACCAATTTAGGAAACTCTTGGGCTCAGAAACACCAATTTAGTTATCTTTTAGGCCCTGAAACACCAAAAGAGGGAAGTTTGTGGCTCAGGAATAGTGATTTAGAGAACTTTTAAGCCCAGGAATACCTCATTAGGGAACATTGGGACTCGGAAGCAGCAAATTAGGGAGCTTTCAGACTCAGAAGCAGCGAGTTAGGGAGCTTTGGGGCTCAGAAACAGCAATTTAGGGAACTTTCAGGCTAAGAAACACAATTTAGGGAACTTTTGGTCACAGGAACACCAATTAAGGGAAATTTTGTGCTCGGAAACAGCGATTTAGTGAACGTTTGGGCTCAGAAACACCGATTTAGGGATCTTTTAGGCCCGGAAACACCAACTTAGGGAATATTGGGGCTCAGAAGCAGCGAATTAGGGAACTTGGGGTCTCAGAAACAACAACTTATGGAACTTTCAGTCTCAGAAATACCAAATTATGGAACTTTGGTGCCCAGAAGCAATGATTCAGGTTGCTTTTGGGCTCAAAAGCACCAATTTCGGGATCTTTTAGGCCAAGAAAACAAAATTAGGGAACTTTTAGGCCCTGAAATACGATACTAGGGAAATTTGAGCCTCAGAAATTGATTTAGAGATATTTTGGTTTCAGAAACAACAATTTAGGGAACTTTGGTGCCCAGAAGCATGAATTTAGGGAACGTTTAGGCTCAGAAACAGTGATTTAGAGAACTTTGGTGCTCAGAAACACCAATTTAGGGAACTCTTGGGCTCAGAAACACCAATTTAGGGAAATTTCAGTCTCAGAAACACCAATTTAGGGAACTCTTGGTCTCAGAAACACCAATTTAGGGATCTTTTAGGCCCTGAAACACCAAATGAGGGAAGTTTTAGGCACAGAAACACCAAATTAGTGAACTTTGGGGCTCAAGAATAGTGATTTAGAGAACTTTTAAGCCCAGGGACACCTAATTAGGGAACTTTTGGGACTCAGAAGCAGCGATTTAAGTAACTTTTTGACACAGAAGCAGCGAATTGGGGAACTTTCAGGCTCAGATGCAGCGAATTAGGGAACTTTGTGGCTCAGAAATACCAATTTACGGAATTTTCAGGCTAACAAACACAGTTTAGGGAACTTTTAGGCCCAGAAACAACAAATTAGGGAACTTTGGGGCTCAGAAACACCAATTTAGGGAACTTTCAGTCTCAGAAACACCAAATTAGCGAACTTTTGGGTTCAGAAACAGTGATTTAGGGATCTTTTATGCCCAGAATAAACTAAATTAGGGAACTTTTAGGCCTAGAAACACCAACTTAGGGAACTGTGGGGCTCAGGAGTAGTGATTTAGAGAACTTTTAGGCCCAGGAACACCTAATTAGGGAACTTTGGGACTCAGAAGCAGCGATTTAGGGAACTTTTGGCCTTCGATGCAGCGATTTAGGGAACTTTGGCCTCAGATACACCAATTTGGGTATCTTTTACGCCCAGAGAAATTAAATTAGGGAAATTTTGGACCCAGAAAAACTAAATGAGGGAGCTTTTTGGTCCAGAAACACCAAATTAGGAAAATCTGGTGCTCAGAAACAGAGATTTATAGAACGTTTGGGCTCAGAAACACCGATTTAGGCATCTTTCAGGCCCAGAAACACAAACTTAGGGAACATTGGGACTGAGAAGCAGCGAATTAGGCAACTTTGGGGCTCAAAAGCAGAGAATTAGGGAACTTTGGGTCTCAGAAACACCAAATTAGGGAACTTTGGGGCTCAGAAACACCAATTTAGGGAACTTTGGGGCACAGAAGTACGTCTTTAGGTAATTTTCAGTCTCAGAAGCAACAATTTAGCGAACTTTTGTGCTCAGGAACACCAATTTAGGGAACTCTTGGGCTCAGAAGCAGCGAATTAGGGAACTTTGGGGCTCAGAAACACGAATTTAGGGAACTTTCAGGCTCAGGAACACCAAATTAGGGAACTTTGGGGCCCAGAAGTACCGAATTAGGGAACTTTCAGTCTCTGAAACAGCAAATTAGGGAACTTTTGTGCTCATGAACACCAATTTAGGGAATTCTTGTGCTCAGAAACAGTGATTTAGGGATCTTTTCTGCCCAGAAAAACTAAGTAAGGGAAATTTTAGGTCCAGAAACACCAAATTAGGAAACTTTTGGGCTCAGAAACAGTGATTTAGTGAATGTTTGGTCTCAGAAACACCGATTTAGGGATTTTTTAGGCGCAGAAACACCAAATTAGGTAACTTTGGGGCTCAGGAATAGTGATTTAGAGAACTTTTAGTCCCAGGAACACCTGATTAGGGAACTGTTGGACTCAGAATCAGCCATTTAGGGAACTTTGGCCTCAGAAACACCAATTTAGGGATCTTTTAGGCCCAGAAACACCAAATTTGGGAACTTTTGGGCTCAGAAACAGTGATTTAGTGAATTTTTGGACTCAGAAACACCGATTTAGGGAAATTTTGTGATCAGGAACACCAATTTAGGGAACTTTTGGGCTCAGAAACAGTGATTTAGTGAATGTTTGGTCTCAGAAACACCGATTTAGGGATATTTTAGGCGCAGAAACACCAAATTAGGGAACTTTGGGGCTCAGGAATAGTGATTTAGAGAACTTTTGGGCCCAGGAACACCTTATTAGGGAACTGTTGGGCTCAGAAGCAGCCATTTAGGGAACTTTGGCCTCAGAAACACCAATTTAGGGATCTTTTAGGCCCAGAAACACCAACTTAGGGAACATTGGGACTCAGAAGCAGCGAATTAGGCAATTTTGGGACTCAGAAGTAGCGAATTAGGGAACTTTGGGGCTCAGAAACACGAATTTAGGGAACTTTCAGGCTCAGGAACACCGACTTAGGGAACTTTGGGACCCAGAAGTCCGAATTAGGGAACTTTCAGTCTCTGAAACACCAAATTAGAGAACTTTTGTGCTCAGGAACACCAATTTAGGGAATTCTTGGGCTCAGAAACAGTGATTTAGGGATCTTTTCTGCCCAGAAAAACTAAGTAAGGGAACTTTTAGGCCCAGAAACACCAAATTAGGGAACTTTGGGGCTCAGAAACAGTCATTTAGTGAATGTTTGGTCTCAGAAACACCGATTTAGGGATTTTTTAGGCGCAGAAACACCAAATTAGGGAACTTTGGGGCTCAGGAATAGTGATTTAGAGAACTTTTAGGCCCAGGAACACCTCATTGGGGAACTTTTGGGATCAGAAGCAACCATTTAGGGAACTTTGGCCTCAGAAACACCAATTTAGGGATCTTTTAGGCACAGAAACACCAACTTAGGGAACATTGGGACTCAGAAGCAGCGAATTAGGCAACTTTGGGGCTCAGAAGCAGCGAATTAGGGAATTTTTTGGCTCAGAAACACGAATTTAGGGAACTTTCAGGCTCAGGAACACCAAATTAAGGAACTTTGGGGCCCAGAAGTCCGAATTAGGGAACTTTCTATCTCTGAAACACCAAATTAGGGAACTTTTGTGCTCAGGAACACCAATTTAGGGAATTCTTGGGCTCAGAAACAGTGATTTAGGGATCTTTTCTGCCCAGAAAAACTAAGTAAGGGAATTTTTAGGTCCAGAAACACCAAATTAGGGAACTTTTGGGCTCAAAAGCAGTGATTTAGTGAATGTTTGGTCTCAGGAACTACGATTTAGTTATCTTTTAAGGCCTTAAACACCAAATGAGGGAACTTTTAGGCCCTGAAACACCAAATTAGGGAACTTTGGGGCTCAGGAATAGTGATTTAGAGAAGTTTTAGGCCCAGGAACACCTGATTAGGGATCTGTTGGGCTCAGAAGCAGCCGTTTAGGGAACTTTGGCCTCAGAAACACCAATTTAGGGACCTTTTAGGCCCAGAAACACCAACTTAGGGAACATTGGGACTCAGAAGCAGCGACTTAGGCAACTTTGGGGCTCAGAAGCAGCGAATTAGGGAACTTTGGAGCTCAGAAACACGAATTTAGGGAACTTTCAGGCTCAGGAACACCAAATTAGGGAACTTTGGGGCCCAGAAGTCCGAATTAGGGAACTTTCAGTCTCTGAAACAGCAAATTAGGGAACTTTTGTGCTCAGGAACACCAATTTAGGGAATTCTTGGGCTCAGAAACAGTGATTTAGGGATCTTTTCTGCCCAGAAAAACTAAGTAAGGGAATTTTTAGGTCCAGAAACACCAAATTAGGGAACTTTTGGGCTCAAAAACAGTGATTTAGTGAATGTTTGGTCTCAGAAACTACGATTTAGGGATCTTTTAGGGCCTTAAACACCAAATGAGGGAACTTTTAGGCCCTGAAACACCAAATTAGGGAACTTTGGGGCTCAGGAATAGTGATTTAGAGAACTTTTAGGCCCAGGAACACCTCATTAGGGAACTTTTGGAATCAGAAGCAGCCATTTAGGGAACTTTGGCCTCAGAAACACCAATTTAGGGTCCTTTTAGGCCCTGAAACACCAACTTAGGGAACATTGGGACTCAGAAGCAGCGAATTAGGCAACTTTGGGGCTCAGAAGTAGCGAATTAGGAAACTTTGGGGCTCAGAAACACGAATTTAGGGAACTTTCAGGCTCAGGAACACCAAATTAGGGAACTTTGGGGCCCAGAAGTCCCGATTTAGGGAACTTTCAGTCTCTGAAACACCAAATTAGGAAACTTTTGTGCTCATGAACAACAATTTAGGGAATTTTGGGCTCGGAAACGGTGATTTAGGGATCTTTTATGCCCATAAAATCTAAATAAGGATACTTTTATGCCCTGAAACACCAAATTAGGGAACTTTTGGGCTCAGAAACAGTCATTTAGAGAACTTTTAGGCCCAGGAACACCTAATTAGGGAACTTTGGGGATCAGAATCAGCGATTTAGGGAACTTTGGCCTCAGAAACACCAATTTAGTGATCTTTTAGGCCTAGGGAAATTAAATTAGGGAACTTTTACGCCCAGTAAACAACAAATTAGGGAACTTTGGGGCTCAGAAACAGTGATTTAGTGAACTCTTGTGCTCAGAAATACCGATTTAGGGAACTTTTAGGCCCTGAAACTCCAAATGAGGGATCTTTTAAGCCCAGAAACACCAAATTAGTGTACTTTGGGGCTCAGGAATAGTGATTTAGAGAACTTTTAGGCCCAGGAACACCTGATTAGGGAACTTTTGGGACTCAGAAGCAGCGATTTAGGGAACTTTGGCCTCAGAAACACCAATTTAGGGATCTTTAAGGCCCAGAGAAATTAAATTAGGGAACTTTTAGGCCCAGAAACACCGAAGTAGGGAACTTTGGGGCTAAGGAATAGTGATTTAGAGAGCTTTTAGGCCCAGGAACACCTCATTAGGGAACTTTGGGCCTCCGATGCAGCGATTTAGGAAACTTTAGCCTCAGAAACACCAGTTTAGGGATCTTTTAGGCCCTTGAACACCAAATTAGGGAACTTTGGGACTCAGAAGCAGCGAATTAGGGAACTTTGGGGCTCAGAAGCAGTGAATTAGGGAACTTTGGGGCTCAGAAACACGAATTTAGGGAACTTTCAGGCTCAGGAACACCAAATTAGGGAACTTTGGGGCCCAGAAGTCCGAATTAGGGAACTTTCAGTCTCTGAAACACCAAATTAGGGAACTTTTGTGCTCAGGAACACCAATTTAGGGAACTCTTGGGCTCAGAAACAGTGATTTAGGGAACTTGTATGCCCAGAAAAACTAAATGAGGGAACTTTTAGGCCCAGAAACACCAACTTAGGGAACTTTTGGGTCTCAGGAATAGTGATTTAGAGAACTTTTAGGCCCAGGAACACCTAATTAGGGAACTTTGGGGATCAGAAGCAGCGATTTAGGGAACTTTTGGCCTCAGAAGCAGCGATTTAGGGAACTTTGGCCTCAGAAACACCAATTTAGGGATCTTTTAGGCCCAGGGAAATTAAATGAGGGAAATTTTAGGCCCAGAAACACCAAATTAGGGAACTTTGGGGCTCAGGAATAGTGATTTAGAGAACTTTTAGGCCCAGGAACACCTCATTAGGGAACTTTGGGCCTCCAATGCAGCGATTTAGGAAACTTTAGCCTCAGAAACACCAGTTTAGGGATCTTTTAGGCCCAGAAACACCAAATGAGGGAACATTGGGACTTGAAGCAGCGAATTAGGCAAGTTTAGGGCTCAGAAGCAGTGAATTAGGGAACTTTGGGGCTCATGAACACCAAATTAGGAAACTTTTGTGCTCAGAAACACCAAATTAGGAAATTTTTGGGCTCAGAAGCACCAATTTAGGGAACTTTTAGGCCCAGAAAAACGAAATGAGGGATCTTTTAGGACCAGAAACACCCAATAATGGAAATCTGGTGCTCATAAACAGAGATTTAGAGAACGTTTGGGGTCAGAAACACTGATTCAGAGATCTTTTAAGCCCGGAAACACCAATTTAGGGAACATTGGGACTGAGAAGCAGCGAATTAGTCACCTTTGGGGCTCAGAGGCAGGGAATTAGGGAACCCAAACCTGAGGCCGCACTGGCAGCTCCAGGGCGGACACCCGAGATAGCGTGGGCGGAGCCACCCTCAGGGGCGTGGCGATTTTAAACAGGGTGATCAGCTGTTAACTGTGCCCTCAGGGTATAAGAATCCTTTGGGAGGGCAGGGACTAGTCCCTGTTCACTGAAGGAGAGACCTAGAAGGGTAAGTCTTTGTTAAAAGGCAAGTACTTAAAAGACTTGTAAACTATTCCGTGCACAGCTTTCCGGAGAGTCTTTGTATTGTAGAGCTAACTATGGTTGCCACCAGGTCAATGGTTGTTAGAAAAAAAACCAACTTTGGGACTCAGAAACACCAACTTAGGGAACTTTCATGCTCAGAAACACCAAATTAGGGAACTTTGGGATCTTTTGGGCCCAGAAAAGAAAATTAGGGAACTTTTAGGTCCTGAAATACGATACTAGGGAAATTTGGGGCTCAGAAACTGATTTAGAGATCTTTTGGTTTCAGAAACACCAATTTAGGGAACTTTGGGGCCCAGAAGCATGAATTTAGGGAACATTTAGGCCCAGGAACACCGATTTAGAGAGCTTTGGGGCTCAGAAACACCAATTTAGGGAACTCTTGGGCTCAGAAACACCAAATTAAGGATCTTTAATCGCAGAAACACCAAATGAGGGAACTTTGGCACTCAGGAATATTGCTTTAGAGAACTTTTAGGCCCAGGAAAACCTCATTAGGGAACTGTTGTACTCAGAAGCCGACATTTAGGGAACTTTGGCCTCAGAAACACCAATTTAGGGATCTTTTAGGTCCAGAAACACCAACTTAGGGAACATTGGGACTCAGAAGCAGCGAATTAGGCAACTTTGGGGCTCAGAAGCAGTGAATTAGGGAATTTTGGCCTCAGAAACCCCAATTTAGGGAACATTTAGGCCCAGGGAAATTAAATTATGGTACTTTTAGGCCCAGAAACACCCAAGTAGGGAACTTTGGGACTCAGGAATAGTGATTTATAGAACTTTTAGGCCCAGGAGCACCTAATTAGTCAACTTTGGGCCTCCGATGCCGCGATTTAGGGATCTTTAGCCTCAGAAACACCAATTTAGTGATGTTTTAGGCCATGAAACACCAAATTAGGGAACTTTGGGGCTCAGGAATAGTGATTTAGAGAACTTTTAGGCCCAGGAACACCAACTTAGGGAACACTGGTACTGAGAAGCAGCCAAGTAGGCTACTTTGGGACTCTGAAGCAGTGAATTAGGGAACTTTGGGGCTCAGGAACACCAATTTAGGAAAGTTTTGGGCTCAGAAACACCAATTTGGAGAACTTTTCGTCTCAGAAACAGCAAATTAGGGAACTTTTGGGCTCAGAAGCACCAAATTAGGAAATTTTTTGGCTCAGAAGGACCAATTTAGGGAACTTTTAGGCCCAGAAAAACGAAATGAGGGAACTTTTAGGCCCACAAACACCGAATAAGGGAAATCTGGTGCTCAGAAACAGATATTTAGAGAACGTTTGTGCTCAGAAACACTGATTTAGAGATCTTTTAAGCCCGGAAACACCAAATTAGGGAACGTTGGGGCTCAGGAATAACGATTTAGGGAACTTTCGTTCTGAGAAACACCAATTTAGGAAACTCTTGGACTCAGAAACACTAATTTAGGGATCTTTTAGGCCCAGAAACACCAAATTATGGAACTTTGGGGCTCAGGAATAGTGATTTAGAGAACTTTTAGGCCCAGGAACACCTCATTAGGGAACTGTTGGGCTCAGAAGCAGCCGTTTAGGGAACTTTTGTCTCAGAAACACCAATTTAGGGATCTTTTAGGACCAGAAACACCGAATAAGGGAAATCTGTTGCTCAGAAACAGAGATTTAGAGAACGTTTGGGCTCAGAAACACTGATTTAGAGACCTTTTAAGCCCCGAAACACCAATTTAGTTAACATTGGGACTGAGAAGCAGCGAATTAGTCACCTTTGGGGCTCAGAGGCAGGGAATTAGGGAACCCAAACCTGAGGCCGCACTGGCAGCTCCAGGGCGGACACCCGAGATAGCGTGGGCGGAGCCACCCTCAGGGGCGTGGCGATTTTAAACACGGTGATCAGCTGTTAACTGTGCCCTCAGGGTATAAGAATCCTTTGGGAGGGCAGGGACTAGTCCCTGTTCACTGAAGGAGAGACCTAGAAGGGTAAGTCTTTGTTAAAAGGCAAGTACTTAAAAGACTTGTAAACTATTCCGTGCACAGCTTTCCGGAGAGTCTTTGTATTGTAGAGCTAACTATGGTTGCCACCAGGTCAATGGTTGTTAAAAAAAAAACCAACTTTGGGACTCAGAAACACCAACTTAGGGAACTTTCAGGCTCAGAAACACCAAATTAGGGAACTTTGGGATCTTTTGGGCCCAGAAAAGAAAATTAGGGAACTTTTACGTCCTGAAATACGAGACTAGGGAAATTTGGGGCTCAGAAACGGATTTAGAGATCTTTTGGTTTCAGAAACACCAATTTAGGAAACTTTGGGAACCAGAAGCATGAATTTAGGGAACATTGAGGCTCAGAAACACCGATTTGGAGAACTTTGGGGCTCAGAAACACCAATTTAGGGAACTCTTGGGCTCAGAAACACCAATTTAGGGATCTTTTAGGCGCAGAAACACCAAATTAGGGAACTTTGGGGCTCAGGAATAGTGATTTAGAGAACTTTTAGGCCCAGGAACACCTCACTAGGGAACTTTTGGACTCAGAAGCAGCCATTTAGGGAACGTTGGCCTCAGAAACACCAATTTTGTGATTTTTAGACCCAGAAACACCAACTTAGGGAACATTGGGACTGAGAAGCAGCGAATTAGGCAACTTTGGGGCTCAGAAGCAGCGAATTAGGGAACTTTGGGGCTCAGAAACACGAATTTAGGGAACTTTCAGGCTCAGGAACACCAAATTAGGGAACTTTTGGGCCCAGAAGTACGAATTAGGGAACTTTCAGTCTCTGAAACACCAAATTAGGGAACTTTTGTGCTCAGGAACACCAATTTAGGGAACTCTTGGGCTCAGAAACAGTGATTTAGGGAACTTGTATGCCCAGAAAAACTAAAGGAGGGAACTTTTAGGCTCAGAAACACCAACTTAGGGAACTGTGGGTCTCAGGAATAGTGATTTAGAGAACTTTTAGGCCCAGGAACACCTCATTAGGGAACTTAGGGGATCAGAAACACCAATTTAGGGAACTTTGAGGCTCAGAAACACCAAATGAGGGAACTGTGGGGCCCAGAAGCAATGATTTAGGGTACTTTAGGGCTCAAAAGCAACAATTTCGGGATCTTTTTGCCAGAAAAAATAAATTAGGGAACTTTTAGGCCCTGAAATACGATACTAGGGAAATTTGGGGCTCAGAAACTGATTTAGAGATCTTTTGGTTTCAGAGACACCAATTTAGGGAACTTTGGTGCCCCGAAGCACCGATTTAGGGAACTCTCAGTCTCAGAAACACCAAATTAGAGAACTTTTAGGCCCAGAAACAACAAATTACTGAACTTTGGTGCTCAGGAATAGTGATTTAGAGAACTTTTAGGCCCAGGAATACTAAATTTGGGAACTTTGGTACTCAGAAGCAGTGATTTAGGGAACTTTGGGGCTCAGAAGCAGCGATTTAGGGAACTTTGGGGCTCAGAAACACCAATTTAGGGATATTTTAGGGGCAAAAAAACTGAATTAGGGAAATTTTAGGCCCTGAAATACGATACTAGGCAAATTTGGGGCTCAAAAACTGGTTTAGAGATTTTTGGTTTCAGAAACACCAATTTACGGAAATTTGGTGCCCAGCAGCACCGATTTACGGAACTTTCAGTCTCAGAAACACCAATTTAGGGAACTTTTGGGCTCAGGAACACCAATTTAGGGAACTCTTGGGCTCAGAAACAGTGATTTAGGGAACTTTTAGGCCCAGGAACACCTCATTAGGGAACTTAGGGGATCAGAAGCAGCGATTTAGGGAACTTTTGGACTCAGAAGCAGCGATTTAGTGAACTCTTGGGCTCAGAAATACCGATTTAGGTATCTTTTAAGCCCTGAAACACCAAAGGAGGGAAATTTTAGGCCCAGAAACACCAAATTAGTGAACTTTGGGCCTCAGGAATAGTGATTTAGAGAACTCTTATGTCCAGGAACACCTAATTAGGGAACTTTTGGGACTCAGAAGCAGCAATTTAGGGAACTTTAGCCTCAGAAACACCAGTTTAGTGATCTTTTAGGCCCTGAAACATCAAATTAGGGAACTTTTGGACCCAGAAACAGCAAATTAGGGAACTTTGGGGCTCCGAAAGGTTGTTTTAGTGACCGTTTGGACTCAGAAACACCGATTTAGGGATCTTTTAGGCCCAGAAACACCAACTTAGGGAACATTGGGACTGAGAAGCAGCGAATTAGGCAACTTTGGGGCTCAGAAGCAGTGAATTAGGGAACTTTGGGGCTCAGGAACACCAAATTAGGAAACTTTTGGGCTCAGAAACACCAATTTAGAGAACTTTTGGGCTCAGAAACAGCAAATTAGGGAACTTTTGGGCTCAGAAGCACCAAATTAGGATTTTTTTTGGCTCAGAAGCACCAATTTAGGGAACTTTTAGGCCCAGAAAAACGAAATGAGGGAACTTTTAGGCCCAGAAACACCAAATTAGGGAAATCTGGTGCTCATAAACAGAGATTTAGAGAACGTTTGGGCTCAGAAACACTGATTTCGGGATCTTTTAAGCCCGGAAACACCAATTTCGGGAACATTGGGACTGAGAAGCAGCGAATTAGTCACCTTTGGGGCTCAGAGGCAGGGAATTAGGGAACCCAAACCTGAGGCCGCACTGGCAGCTCCAGGGCGGACACCCGAGATAGCGTGGGCGGAGCCACCCTCAGGGGCGTGGCGATTTTAAACAGGGTGATCAGCTGTTAACTGTGCCCTCAGGGTATAAGAATCCTTTGGGAGGGCAGGGACTAGTCCCTGTTCACTGAAGGAGAGACCTAGAAGGGTAAGTCTTTGTTAAAAGGCAAGTACTTAAAAGACTTGTAAACTATTCCGTGCACAGCTTTCCGGAGAGTCTTTGTATTGTAGAGCTAACTATGGTTGCCACCAGGTCAATGGTTGTTAGAAAAAAAACCAACTTTGGGACTCAGAAACACCAACTTAGGGAACTTTCATGCTCAGAAACACCAAATTAGGGAACTTTGGGATCTTTTGGGCCCAGAAAAGAAAATTAGGGAACTTTTAGGTCCTGAAATACGATACTAGGGAAATTTGGGGCTCAGAAAGTGATTTAGAGATCTTTTGGTTTCATAAACACCAATTTAGGGAACTTTGGGGCCCAGCAGCACCGATTTAGGGAAATTTAGTCTCAGAAACACGAATTTAGGGAAGTTTGGGGCTCAGGAACACCAAATTAGGGAACTCTTGATCTCAGAAAAAGAGATTTAGGGAACTTTTGAGCTCAGAAACGCCAATTTAGGGATATTTTATGCCCAGAAAAACTAAATGAGGGAATATTTAGGCCCAGAAACACCAACTTAGGGAACATTGGGTTTCAAAATCAGCGAATTAGGCAACTTTGGGGATCAGAAGCAGCGAATTAGGGAAATTTGTGGCTCAGAAACACGAATTTAGGGAACTTTGAGGCCCAGAAACACCGATTTAGGGTTCTTTTGGGCTCAAAAGCACCAATTTAGGGATCTTTTAGGCCCAGAAAAACTAAATTAGGGAACTTTTAGGCCCTGATATACGATACTGGGGAAATTTGGGGCTCGGAAACTGATTTAGAGATCTTTTGGTTTCAGAAACACCAATTTAGGGAACCTTTTAGGCCCAGATACATGAATTTCCTTAACGTTGAGGCACATAAACACCAATTTAGAGAACTTTGGTGCCCAGAAGCACCGATTTAGGGAACTTTCTGTCTCAGAAACACCGTTTTATGGAAATTTTGGGCTGGGAGACACCAGTTTAGGGAACTCTTGGTCTCAAAAATAGTCATTTAGGGAACTTTTGGGCTCAGAAACGCCGATTTAAGGATCTTTTATGCCCAGAAATCTAAATTAGTTAACTTTTAAGCCCAGAAACACAAAGTTAGGGAAGTGTGGGGCTCAGGAATAGTGATTTAGAGAAGTTTTATGCCCAGGAACACCTACTTAGGGAATTTTGAGGGTCAGAAGCAGCGATTTAGGGAGCTTTGCGGCTCAGAAGCAGCCATTTAGGGAGAGTTTGGGCTCAGAAACACTGATTTAGGGACTTTTCGGCTCAGAAACACCAAATTAGGGAACTTTTGGCCTCAGAAACACCAATTTAGATAACCTTTGGGCTCAGAAACACCAAATTTGAGAACTTTTGGGCTCGGAAGCACCAAATTAGAGAACTCTTGGCGTCAGAAGCACCAAATTAGGAAATTTCTTGTCTCAGAAGCACCAATTTAGGGAACTTTTAGGCCCAGAAAAACGAAATGAGGGAACTTTTAGGCCCAGAAACACCAAATTAGGGAAATCTGGTGCTCATAAACAGAGATTTAGAGAACGTTTGGGCTCAGAAACACTGATTTCGGGATCTTTTAAGCCCGGAAACACCAATTTCGGGAACATTGGGACTGAGAAGCAGCGAATTAGTCACCTTTGGGGCTCAGAGGCAGGGAATTAGGGAACCCAAACCTGAGGCCGCACTGGCAGCTCCAGGGCGGACACCCGAGATAGCGTGGGCGGAGCCACCCTCAGGGGCGTGGCGATTTTAAACAGGGTGATCAGCTGTTAACTGTGCCCTCAGGGTATAAGAATCCTTTGGGAGGGCAGGGACTAGTCCCTGTTCACTGAAGGAGAGACCTAGAAGGGTAAGTCTTTGTTAAAAGGCAAGTACTTAAAAGACTTGTAAACTATTCCGTGCACAGCTTTCCGGAGAGTCTTTGTATTGTAGAGCTAACTATGGTTGCCACCAGGTCAATGGTTGTTAGAAAAAAAAAACAACTTTGGGACTCAGAAACACCAACTTAGGGAACTTTGGGATCTTTTGGGCCCAGAAAACAAAATTAGGGAACTTTTAGGTCCTGAAATACGATACTAGGGAAATTTGGGGCTCTGAAACTGATTTAGAGACCTTTGGGTTTCAGAGACAGCAATTTAGAGAACTTTGGGGCCCAGAAGCATGAATTTAGGGAACGTTTAGGCTCAGAAACACCGATTTAGAGAACTTTGGGGCTCAGAAACACCAAATTAGGGAACTTTGGGGCCCAGAAACACTGATTTAGGGAACTTTGGGTCGCAGAAACACCAGTTTAGGGAACTCTTGGCTTCAGAAACACCAATTTAGGGATCTTTTAGGCCCTGAAACACCAAATGAGGGAAGTTTTAGGCCCAGAAACACCAAATTAGGGAACTTTGGGACTCAGAAGCAGCGATTTAGGGAAGTTTAGTCTCAGAAACACCAATTTAGTGATATTTTAGGCCCTGAAACACCAAATTAGGGAAATTTGGGGCTCAGGAATGGTGAATTAGAGAACTTTTAGGCCCAGGAACACCTAATTATGGAACTTTTGGGCTCAGAAGCAGCCATTTAGGGAACTTTGGCCTCAGAAACACCAATTTAGGGATCTTTTAGGCCCAGAAACACCAACTTATGGAACATTGGGGCTCAGGAACACCAAATTAGGAAAATTTTGGGCTCAGAAACACCAATTTAGATAGCTTTTGGGTTCAGAAACAGCAAATTAGGGAACTTTTGTGCTCAGAAGCCCCAAATTAGGAAATTTTTTGGCTCAGAAGCACCAATTTAGAGAACTTTTAAGCCCAGAAAAACTAAATGAGGGAACTTTTAGGCCCAGAAACACCAAATTAGGGAACTTTGGGGCTCAGGAATAGTGATTTAGAGAACTTTTAGGCCCAGTAACACCTAATTAGGGAACTTTGGGGCTCAGAAGCAGCGATTTAGGGAACTTTGGGGCTCAGAAGCAGCAATTTAGGGAACTTTGGGGCTCAGAAACACGAATTTAGGGAACTTTCAGTCTCAGAAACACCAAATTAGGGAACTTTTGGGCTCAGGAACACCAATTTAGGGTTTTTTTATGCCCAGAAAAACTAAATTAGGGAACTTTGGGGCCCAGAAATACCAAATTAGGGACCTGTGGGTCTCAGGAATACTGTTTTAGAGAACTTTTAGGCCCCGGAACACCTAATTAGGGAACTTTGGCCTCAGAGACACCAATTTAGGTATCTTTTATGCCCAGAAAAACTAAATTAGGGAACTTTGGAGCTCAGAAGCTGCGAATTAGGGAACTTTGGGGCTCAGAAACAGCAATTTACGGAACTTTCTGTCTCAGAAACACCAAATTAGGGAACTTTGGGGCTCAGAAACACCAACTTAGGGAACTTTCAAGCTCAGAAACACCAAATTAGGGAACTTTGGGGCCCAGAAGCAATGATTTAGGATACTTTTGGGCTCAAAAGAAACAATTTAGGGATCTTTTAGGCCCAGGAAACTAAATTAAGGAAGTTTTAGGCCCTGAAATACGATACTAAGGAAATTTGGGGCTCAGAAACATATTTAGAGATCTTTTGGCTTCAGAAACACCAATTTAGGGAACTTTGGTGCCCAGAAGCCTGAATTTAGGGAATGTTTAGGCTCAGAAAAACCGATTTAGAGAACTTTTAGGCTCAGAAACACCGAATTAGGGAACTTTGGGGCTCAGGAATAGTGATTTAGAGAACTTTTAGGCCCAGGAAATCATAATTAGGGAACTTTGGGACCCAGAAGCTTTGATTTAGTGAACTTTTGGCCTCAGAAAGACCAATTTAGAGAACTTTGGGGCTCAGAAACACCAAATTAGAGAACTTTTGGGCTCAGAAGCACCAAATTAGGGAAATTTTGGTCTCAGAAGCACCAATTTAGGGAGCTTTTAGGCCCAGAAAAACTAAATGAGGGAACTTTTATGCCCAGAAACACCAAATTAGGGAACTTTGGGGCTCCGAAACACCAATTTAGGGAACTTTTAGGGGCAGAAACAGAGATTTAGTGAAGGTTTGGGCTCAGAAACACCGATTTAGGGATCTTTTAGGCCCAGAAACCCCAACTTAGGGAACATTGGGGCTCAGAAGCTGCGAATTAGGGAACTTTGGGGCTCAGAAACAGCAATTTACGGAACTTTCTGTCTCAGAAACACCAAATTAGGGAACTTTGGGGCTCAGAAACACCTACTTAGGGAACTTTCAGGCTCAGAAACACCAAATTAGGGAACTTTGGGGCCCAGAAGCAATGATTTAGGATACTTTTGGGCTCAAAAGCACCAATTTAGGGATCTTTTAGGCCCAGGAAACTAAATTAAGGAAGTTTTAGACCCTGAAATACGATACTAGGGAAATTTGGGGCTCAGAAACATATTTAGAGATTTTTTTGGCTTCAGAAACACCAATTTAGGGAACGTTGGGGCCCAGACGCCTGAATTCAGGGAACGTTTAGGCTCAGAAACACCGATTTAGGGAACTTTGGGGCTCAGGAATAGTGATTTAGAGAACTTTTAGACCCAGGAAATCATAAGTAGGGAACTTTGGGACTCAGAAGCAGCGATTTAGTGAACTTTTGGGCTCAGAAGCACCAAATTAGGGAAATTTTGGGCTCAGAAGCACCAATTTAGGGATCTTTTAGGCCCAGAAACACCAAATTAGGGAACTTTGGGGCTCAGAAACAGTGATTTAGTGAAGGTTTGGCCTCAGAAACACCGATTTAGAGATCTTTTATGCCCGGAAACACCAACTTAGCGAACATTGGCACTCAGAAGCAGCGAATTAGGCAACTTTGGGGCTCAGAAGCAGCGAATTAGGAAACTTTGGGGCTCAGAAACACCAATTTAGGGAATTTTGGGGCTCAGAAACACCAAATTAGTGAACTTTGGGGCCCAGAAGCAATGATTTAGGGTACTTTTGAGCTCAAAAGCACCAATTTAGGGATCTTTTAGGGGCCAAAAACCTAAAGTAGGGAAATTTTAGGCCCTGAAATACGATACTAGGGAAATTTGGGGCTCAAAAATTGGTTTAGAGATCTTTTGGTTTCAGAAACACCAATTTAGGGAACTTTGGGACCCTGAAGTACCGATTTAGGGAATTTTCAGTCTCAGAAACACCAATTTAGGGAACACTTGGGCTCAGAAATACCAATTTAGGGATCTTTTAGGGCGAGAAACACCAAATTAGGGAACTTTTGGGCTCAGGAATAGTGATTTAAAGAATGTTTAGGCCTATGAACACCTAATTAGCCAACTTTGGGACTCAGAAGCAGCGATTTAGGGAACTTTGGGGCTCAGAAGCAGCAATTTAGGGAACTTTTGGGCTCAGAAACACGAATTTAGGGAACTTTCAGTCTCAGAAACACCAAATTAGGGAACTTTTGGGCTCAGGAACACCAATTTAGGGTTTTTTATGCCCAGAAAAACTAAATTAGGGAACTTTGGGGCCCAGAAATACCAAATTAGGGACCTGTGGGTCTCAGGAATACTGTTTTAGAGAACTTTTAGGCCCCGGAACACCTAATTAGGGAACTTTGGCCTCAGAGACACCAATTTAGGTATCTTTTATGCCCAGAAAAACTAAATTAGGGAACTTTGGGGCTCAGAAGCTGCGAATTAGGGAACTTTGGGGCTCAGAAACAGCAATTTATGGAACTTTCTGTCTCAGAAACACCAAATTAGGGAACTTTGGGGCTCAGAAACACCAACTTAGGGAACTTTCAAGCTCAGAAACACCAAATTAGGGAACTTTGGGGCCCAGAAGCAATGATTTAGGATACTTTTGGGCTCAAAAGAACCAATTTAGGGATCTTTTAGGCCCAGTAAACAAAATTAAGGAAGTTTTAGGCCCTGAAATACGATACTAGGGAAATTTGGGGCTCAGAAACATATTTAGAGATCTTTTGGCTTCAGAAACACCAATTTAGGGAACTTTGGTGCCCAGAAGCCTGAATTTAGGGAATGTTTAGGCTCAGAAAAACCGATTTAGAGAACTTTTAGGCTCAGAAACACCGAATTAGGGAGCTTTGGGGCTCAGGAATAGTGATTTAGAGAACTTTTAGGCCCAGGAAATCATAATTAGGGAACTTTGGGACCCAGAAGCATCGATTTAGTGAACTTTTGGCCTCAGAAAGACCAATTTAGGGAACTTTGGGGCTCAGAAACACCAAATTAGAGAACTTTTGGGCTCAGAAGCACCAAATTAGGGAAATTTTGGTCTCAGAAGCACCAATTTAGGGAGCTTTTAGGCCCAGAAAAACTAAATGAGGGAACTTTTATACCCGGAAACACCAAATTAGGGAACTTTGGGGCTCCGAAACACCAATTTAGGGAACTTTTAGGGGCAGAAACAGAGATTTAGTGAAGGTTTGGGCTCAGAAACACCGATTTAGGGATCTTTTAGGCCCAGAAACCCCAACTTAGGGAACATTGGGGCTCAGAAGCTGCGAATTAGGGAACTTTGGGGCTCAGAAACAGCAATTTAGGGAACTTTCTGTCTCAGAAACACCAAATTAGGGAACTTTGGGGCTCAAAAACACTAACTTAGGGAACTTTCAGGCTCAGAAACACCGAATTAGGGAACTTTGGGGCCCAGAAGCAATGATTTAGGATACTTTTGGGCTCAAAAGAACCAATTTAGGGATCTTTTAGGCCCAGGAAACAAAATTAAGGAAGTTTTAGGCCCTGAAATACGATACTAGGGAAATTTGGGGCTCAGAAACATATTTAGAGATTTTTTTGGCTTCAGAAACACCAATTTAGGGAACGTTGGGGCCCAGACGCCTGAATTCAGGGAACGTTTAGGCTCAGAAACACCGATTTAGGGAACTTTGGGGCTCAGGAATAGTGATTTAGAGAACTTTTAGACCCAGGAAATCATAAGTAGGGAACTTTGGGACTCAGAAGCAGCGATTTAGTGAACTTTTGGCCTCAGAAGCACCAAATTAGGGAAATTTTGGGCTCAGAAGCACCAATTTAGGGATCTTTTAGGCCCAGAAACACCAAATTAGGGAACTTTGGGGCTCAGAAACAGTGATTTAGTGAAGGTTTGGCCTCAGAAACACCGATTTAGAGATCTTTTATGCCCGGAAACACCAACTTAGCGAACATTGGCACTCAGAAGCAGCGAATTAGGCAACTTTGGGGCTTAGAAGCAGCGAATTAGGAAACTTTGGGGCTCAGAAACACCAATTTAGGGAATTTTGGGGCTCAGAAACACCAAATTAGTGAACTTTGGGGCCCAGAAGCAATGATTTAGGGTACTTTTGAGCTCAAAAGCACCAATTTAGGGATCTTTTAGGGGCCAAAAACCTAAAGTAGGGAAATTTTAGGCCCTGAAATACGATACTAGGGAAATTTGGGGCTCAAAAATTGGTTTAGAGATCTTTCGGTTTCAGAAACACCAATTTAGGGAACTTTGGGGCCCTGAAGTACCGATTTAGGGAATTTTCAGTCTCAGAAACACCAATTTAGGGAACACTTGGGCTCAGAAATACCAATTTAGGGATCTTTTAGGGCGAGAAACACCAAATTAGGGAACTTTTGGGCTCAGGAATAGTGATTTAAAGAATTTTTAGGCCTATGAACACCTAATTAGGGAATTTCGGGACTCAGAAGCAGCGATTTAGGGAACTTTTGCTCTCAGAAGCATCGATTTACGGAACGGTTGGGCTCAGAAACACAAATTTAGCTATCTCTTAGGCCCAGAGAAACTAAATTAGGGAACGTTTAGGCCCAGAAACACCAAATTAGTGAACTTTGGGGCTAAGAAATAGTGAGTTAGTGATCGTTTGGTCTCAGAAACACCGATTTAGGGATCTTTTAGGCCCTGAAACACCAACTTAGGGAACATTGGGACTGAGAAGCATCGAATTAGGCAACTTCGGGTCTCAGGAGCAGCGATTTAGGTAACTTTGGGGCCCAGAAACACCAAATTAGGGAACTCTTTGGCTCAGAAACAGTGATTTTGGGAACTTCTGGGATCAGAAACGCCGATTTAGGGATCTTATTGGCCCAGAAAAACTAAATTAGGGTTCTTTTAGGCCCAGAAACACGAAATTAGAGAACTGTGGGGCTCACGAATAGTGATTTAGAGAACTTTTAGGCCCAGGAACACCTAATTAGGGAACTTTTGTGCTCAGAAACACCAATTTAGGGAACTTTTGGGCTCAGAAGCAGCGATTTAGGGAACTTTTGGCCTCACAAACACCAATTTAGAGAACTTTTGGGCTCAGAAACACCAAATTAGGGAACTTTTGGGCTCAGAAGCAGCGATATAAGGAACTTTGGTCTCACAAACACGAATTTATGGAATTTTAGGCCCTGAGAAATTACATTACGGAACTTTTAGACCTAGAAACACTAAATTAGGGAATTTTGGGGCTCAGAAACAGTGATTTAGTGAACGTTTGGGATCATAAACACTGATTTAGGGAATTTTGGGGCTCAGAAACACTAATTTATGGAACTTTGGGGCACAGAAACACCAATTTAGGGAACTTTGGGACTCAGAAACACCAAATTAGGGAAATCTGGTGCTCAGAAACGCCGATTTAGGGATCTTTTAGGCCCAGAAAAACTAAACGAGGGAACTTTTAGGCCCAGATACACGAAATTAGGGAACTTTGGGTCTCATGATCAGTGATTTAATTAAGGGTTGGGCTCAGAAACAACGATTTAGGGATCTTTTAGGGTCGGAAACACCAATTTAGGGAATATTGGGGCTCAGAAGCAGCGAATTAGGGAACTTTCGGGCTCAGAAACACCAACTTATGGAACTTTCAGGCTTGGAAACACCAAATTAGGGAACTTTGGGGCCCAGAAACAATGATTTAGGTTACCTTTGGGTTCAAAAGCACCAATTTCGGGATCTTTTAGGCCCAGAAAACAAAATTAGGGAACTTTCAGGCCCTGAAATATGATACTAGGGAAATTTGGGGCTCAGAAACTGATTTAGAGATCTTTTGGCTTCAGAAACACCACTTTAGGGAACTTTGGTCCCCAGAAGCATGAATTTAGGGAATGTTTAGGCTCAGAAACACCGATTTAGAGAACTTTGGGGCTCAGAAACACCAATTTAGGGAACTCTTGGGCTCAGAAACACAAATTTAGTGAACTTTCAGGCTCAGAAACACCAATTTAGGGAAATTTCAGGCTCAGAAACACAAAATTAGGGAACTTTGGGGCCCTGAAACAATGATTTAGGGTACTTTTAGGCCCAGAAGTACTGATTTAGGGAACTTTCAGTTCCAGAAACACAATTAAGGGAACTTTTGGACTCAGGAACCCCAATTCAGGGAACTCTTGGGCTCAGAAACACCGATTTTGGGATCTTTTATGCACAGAAAAACTAAATTAGGGAACTTTTAGACCCCGAAACACCAAATTAGGGAACTTTGGGGCTCAGAAACAGGGATTTAGTGAACGTTTTGGGCTCAGAAACACCGATTTAGGGATCTTCTAGGTCCGGAAACACCAACTTAGGGAACATTGGGACTGAGAAGCAGCGAATTAGGCAACTTTGGGTCTCAGAAATACCAATTTACAGAACTTTGAGGCTCAGAAACACCAAATTAGGTAATTCTGGGGCCCTGAAGTACCGATTTAGGGAACTTTCAGTCTCAGAAACACCAATTTAGGGAACTTGCATTCTCAGGAACACCAATTTATGGAACTCAAGGGCTCAGAAACAGTGATTTAGGGAACTTTTAGGCCCAGAGAAACTAAATGAGGGAAATTTTTAGGCCCAGAAACACCAAATTAGGGAACTTTGGGGCTCAGGAATAATGATTTAGAGATCTTTGAGGCCCAGAAACAGCTAATTAGCGAACTTTGGGACTCAGAAGCATTGATTTAGGGAAATTTTGGGCTCGGAAGCAGCGATTTGGGGAACTTTTGGTCTCAGAAACACCAAATCAGCGAATGTTTGGTCTCTGAAGCACCAATTTCGTGAACTTTAAGGCCCAGAAAACAAAATTAGGGAACTTTTCGGCCCTGAAATACTATACTAGGGATATTTGGGGCTCAGAAACTGATTTAGAGATCTTTTGGTTTCAGAAACACCAGTTTAGGGAACTTTGGTGCCCAGAAGCATGAATTTAGGGAACGTTTAGGCTCAGAAACATTGATTTAGAGAACTATGGTGCTCAAAAACACCAAATTAGGGAACTCTTGGGCTCAGAAACACCAATTTAGGGAACTTTTAGGCCCAGAAACACCAACTTAGGGAACATTGGGACTCAGAAGCAGCGAAATAGGGAACTTTGGGGCTGAGAAACACCAATTTAGGGAACTTTCTGTCTCAGAAACACCAAATTAGGGAACTTCGGGCCCAGAAACGCCAATTTAGGGAACTCTTGGGTTCAGAAACAGTGATTTAGCGAAATTTTTGCCTCAGAAACGCCGATTTAGGGATCTTTTAGGTCCAGAAAAACTAAATTAGGGAACTTTTAGGCCCAGAAACACCAACTTAGGGAACATTTGGGAGCAGAAGCAGCGAATTAAGCAATTTTGGGGCTCAGAAACATCAATTTGGTTAATTTTTGTGCTCAGAAATAGTGATTTAGAGAACGTTTGGGCTCAGAAACGCCAATTTATGGATCTTTTAGGCTCTGAAAAACCAAATTAGGGAACTTTTAGGCCCAGAAACACCAAATTAGGGAGCATTGGGGCTCAGAAGCAGCGAATTAGGGAACTTAGGGGCTCAGAAACACCTAATTAGGGAACTTTCAGGCTCGGAAACACCAAATTAGGGAACTTTGGGACCAAGAAGCAGTGATTTAGGGTACTTTTGGGCTCAGAAAAACCGATTTAGAGAAATTTGGGGCTCAGAAACATCAATTTAGGGAACTTTGGGGCCCAGAAGCACCAATTTAGGTAATTTTCAGTCTCAGAAACACCAATTTAGGGAACTCTTGGGCTCAGAAACACCAGATTAGGGATCTTTTGGGCTCAGGAATAGTGATTTAAAGAACTTTTAGGCCCATGAACACCTAATTAGGGAATTTCGGGACTCAGAAGCAGCGATTTAGGTAACTTTTGTTCTCAGAAACAGCGATTTACGGAACTTTTGGGCTCAGAAACACAAATTTATCTATCTTTTAGACCCAGAGAAACTAAATTAGGGAACTTTTAGGCCCAGAAACACCAAATTAGGGAAACTTGGGCACCGAAATAGTGATTTAGTGAACGTTTGGGCTCATAAACACCAATTTAGGGAATTTTGGGGCTCAGAAACACCAATTTATGGAACTTTGGGGCTCAGAAACAGCAATTTAGGGAACTTTGGGACTAAGAAACACCAAATTAGGGAAATCTGGTGCTCCGAAACACTGATTTAGTGAATGTTTTGGCTCAAAAATACCGATTTAGGGGTCTTTTAGGCCCAGAAAAACTAAATGAGGGAACTTTTAGGCTAAGAAAAACTAATTGAGGGAAATTTTAGGCCCAGATACACCAAATTAGGGAACTTTTGGCCCAGAAACACCAAATTAGGGAACTTCGGGGCTCATGATCAGTGATTTAGTGAAGGTTTGGGCTCAGAAACACCGATTTAGGGATCTTTTAGGGCCGGAAACACCAACTTAGGGAATATTGGGGCTCAGAAGCAGCGAATTAGGGAACTTTTGGCCTTCGATGCAGCGATTTAGGGAACTTTGGCCTCAGAAACACCAATTTAGGGATCTTTTACGCCGAGAGAAATTAAATTAGGGAACTTTTGGGCCCAGAAAAACTAAATGAGGGAACTTTTAGGCCCAGAAACACCAAATTAGGGAAATGTGGGATTCAGGAATAGTGATGTAGAGAAATTTTAGGCCCAGGAACACCTAATTAGGGAACTTTGGGGCTCAGAAACACCAATTTAGAGAACTTTTGTGCTCAGAAACACCTAATTAGCGAACTTTTGTGCTCAGAAACACCAAATTAGGGAACTTTTGGGCTCAGAAGCAGCGATTTAGGGAACTTTGGCCTCAGAAACACCAATTTAGAGAACTTTTGGGCTCAGAAACACGTAATTAGAGAACTTTTGTGCTGAGAAACACCAAATTAGGGAACTTTGGGGCTCAGAAACAGCGATTTAGGGTACTTTGGCCTCACAAACACCAATTTAGGGATCTTTTTTCGCCCCGAGAAATTACATTAGGGAACTTTTAGGCCCAGAAACACCAAATTAGGGAACTTTGGGGCTCAGAAACTGTGATTTAGTGAACGTTTGGGCTCATAAACACCAATTTAGGGAACTTTGGCGTTCTGAAACACCAATTTATGGAACTTTGGGGCTCAGAAACACCAATTTAGGGAACTTTGGTACTCAGAAACACCAAATTAGGGAACTTTGGGGCTAAAGATCAGTGATTTAGTGAAGGTTTGGGCTCAGAAACACCGATTCAGGGATCTTTTATGGCCGGAAACACCAACTTAGGGAATATTGGGGCTCAGAAACACCAACTTAGGGAACTTTCAGGCTCAGAAATAACAAATTAGGGAAATTATGGCCTCAGAAACAGTGATTTAGAGATCTTTTATGACCAGAAAAACTAAATTAGGGAACTTTTAGGCCTAGAAACACCAACTTAGGGAAGTTTGGGGCTCAGGAATAGTGATTTAGGGAACATTTAGGCCCAGGAACACCTAATTAGGGAACTTTGGGCACCAGAAACAATGATTTAGGTTACCTTTGGGCTCAAAAGCACCGATTTCGGGATCCTTTAGGTCCAGAAAACAAAATTAGGGAACTTTTCGGCCCTGAAATACAGTACTAGGGATATTTGGGGCTCAGAAACTTATTTAGAGATCTTTTGGCTTCAGAAACACCAGTTTAGGGAACTTTGGTGCCCAGAAGCATGAATGTAGGGAACGTTTAGGCTCAGAAACTGTGATTTAGAGAACTTTGGTGCCTAGAAACACCAATTTAGGGAACTCTTGGGCTCAGAAACAGCAATTTAGGGAAATTTCAGTCTCAGAAACACCAATTTAGGGAACTCTTGGGCTCAGAAACACCAATTTAGTTATCTTTTAGGCCCTGAAACACCAAAAGAGGGAAGTTTGTGGCTCAGGAATAGTGATTTAGAGAACTTTTAAGCCCAGGAATACCTCATTAGGGAACATTGGGACTCGGAAGCAGCAAATTAGGGAGCTTTCAGACTCAGAAGCAGCGAGTTAGGGAGCTTTGGGGCTCAGAAACAGCAATTTAGGGAACTTTCAGGCTAAGAAACACAATTTAGGGAACTTTTGGTCACAGGAACACCAATTAAGGGAAATTTTGTGCTCGGAAACAGCGATTTAGTGAACGTTTGGGCTCAGAAAAACCGATTTAGGGATCTTTTAGGCCCGGAAACACCAACTTAGGGAATATTGGGGCTCAGAAGCAGCGAATTAGGGAACTTGGGGTCTCAGAAACAACAACTTATGGAACTTTCAGTCTCAGAAATACCAAATTATGGAACTTTGGGGCCCAGAAGCAATGATTCAGGTTGCTTTTGGGCTCAAAAGCACCAATTTAGGGATCTTTTAGGCCAAGAAAACAAAATTAGGGAACTTTTAGGCCCTGAAATACGATACTAGGGAAATTTGAGCCTCAGAAATTGATTTAGAGATATTTTGGTTTCAGAAACACCAATTTAGGGAACTTTGGTGCCCAGAAGCATGAATTTAGGGAACGTTTAGGGTCAGAAACACCGATTTAGAGAACTTTGGTGCTCAGAAACACCAATTTAGGGAACTCTTGGGCTCAGAAACACCAGTTTAGGGAAATTTCAGTCTCAGAAACATCAATTTAGGGAACTCTTGGGCTCAGAAACACCAATTTAGGGATCTTTTAGGCCCTGAAACACCAAATGAGGGAAGTTTTAGGCACAGAAACACCAAATTAGTGAACTTTGGGGCTCAAGAATAGTGATTTAGAGAACTTTTAAGCCCAGGAACACCTAATTAGGGAACTTTTGGGACTCAGAAGCAGCGATTTAAGTAACTTTTTGACACAGAAGCAGCGAATTGGGGAACTTTCAGGCTCAGATGCAGCGAATTAGGGAACTTTGTGGCTCAGAAATACCAATTTACGGAATTTTCAGGCTAACAAACACAGTTTAGGGAACTTTTAGGCCCAGAAACAACAAATTAGGGAACTTTGGGGCTCAGAAACACCAATTTAGGGAACTTTCAGTCTCAGAAACACCAAATTAGCGAACTTTTGGGTTCAGAAACAGTGATTTAGGGATCTTTTATGCCCAGAATAAACTAAATTAGGGAACTTTTAGGCCTAGAAACACCAACTTAGGGAACTTTGGGGCTCAGGAGTAGTGATTTAGAGAACTTTTAGGCCCAGGAACACCTAATTAGGGAACTTTGGGACTCAGAAGCAGCGATTTAGGGAACTTTTGGCCTTCGATGCAGCGATTTAGGGAACTTTGGCCTCAGATACACCAATTTCGGTATCTTTTACGCCCAGAGAAATTAAATTAGGGAAATTTTGGACCCAGAAAAACTAAATGAGGGAGCTTTTTGGTCCAGAAACACCAAATTAGGAAAATCTGGTGCTCAGAAACAGAGATTTATAGAACGTTTGGGCTCAGAAACACCGATTTAGGCATCTTTCAGGCCCAGAAACACAAACTTAGGGAACATTGGGACTGAGAAGCAGCGAATTAGGCAACTTTGGGGCTCAAAAGCAGAGAATTAGGGAACTTTGGGTCTCAGAAACACCAAATTAGGGAACTTTGGGGCTCAGAAACACCAATTTAGGGAACTTTGGGGCACAGAAGTACCTCTTTAGGTAATTTTCAGTCTCAGAAGCAACAATTTAGCGAACTTTTGGGCTCAGGAACACCAATTTAGGGAACTCTTGGGCTCAGAAGCAGAGAATTAGGGAACTTTTTATCTCAGAAACACCAATTTAGGGATCTTTTAGGCCCGGAAACACCAACTTAGGTAATATTGGGGCTCAGAAGCAGCGAAATAGAGAACTTTGGGGCTGAGAAACACCAATTTAGGGAACTTTCAGTCTCAGAAACAACAAATTACGGAACTTTCAGGCTCAGAAACACCAATTTAGGGAACTCTTGGATTCAGAAACAGTGATTTAGCGAAATTTTGAGCTCAGAAACGCCGATTTAGGGATATTTTAGGCACAGAAAAACTAAATCAGGGATCTTTTAGGCCCTGAAACACCAAATTAGGGAACTTTGGGGCACATGATCAGTGATTTAGTGAAGGTTTGGGCTCAGAAACACCGATTTAGGGATCTTTTAGGGCTGGAAACACCAACTTAGGGAATATTGGGGCTCAGAAGCAGCCATTTAGGGAACTTTGGGACTCGGAAGCAGCGAATTAGGGAACTTTCAGACTCAGAAGCAGCGAGTTAGGGAACTTTGGGGCTCAGAAACACCAATTGAGGGAACTTTCAGGCTAAGAAACACAATTTAGGGAACTTTTGGGCTCAGGAACACCAATTAAGGGAACTTTGGTGCTCAGAAACAGCGATTTAGTGAACGTTTGGGCTCAGAAACACCGATTTAGGAATCTTTTAGGCCCGGAAACACCAACTTAGGGAATATTGGGGCTCAGAAGCAGCGAATTAGGGAACTTGGGGTCTCAGAAACAACAACTTATGGAACTTTCAGGCTCAGAAATACCAAATTAGGGAACTTTGGGGCCCAGAAGCAATGATTTAGGTTACTTTTGGGCTCAAAAGCACCAATTTCGGGATCTTTTAGGCCCAGAGAAATTAAATTAGGGAACTTTAATGCCCTGAAAAACTAAATGAGGGATCTTTTAGGCCCAGAAGCCCCAAATTAGGAAAATCTGGTGCTCAGAAACAGAGATTTAGAGAACATTTGGGCTCAGCAACACCGATTTAGGGATCTTTTAGGCCCAGAGAGACTAAATTAGGGAACTTTTGGCCCCAAACTAATTTAGGGAACTTCATATCTCAGAAACACTGATTTAGTGAACTTTTGAGCTCTGAAACACCAATTTAGTGATCTTTTAGGCCCTGAAACACCAAATTAGGAATATTTTAGGCCCTGAAACACCAAATTAGGGTACGCTTTGGCTCAGAAACTCCGATTTAGGGATCTTTCAGGCCCAGAAACACAAACTTAGGGAACATTGGGACTGAGAAGCAGCGAATTAGGCAACTTTGGGGCTCAGAAATACCGATTTAGGGATCTTTTAGGCTCAGAAAAACTAAATTAGGGCTCTTTTAGGGCAAGAAACATCAAAGTAGGGAATTTTGGGGCCCAGAAACACCAAACCAGGGAATTTTGGGGCCCAGAAGTACCTCTTTAGAGAACTTTCAGTCTCAGAAGCACCGATTTAGGGAACTTTTGGGCTCAGAAAGACCAATTTAGGGAGCTCTGGGGCTCAGAGGCAGAGAATTAGGGAACTTTTGAACTCATAAACACCGCTTTAGGGATCTTTTGGGCCCAGAAACACCAACTTAGGAAACATTGGGACTCAGAACCGGGGAATTAGGGAACTTTGGGGCTCAGAAGCAGCGAATTAGGGAACTTTGGGCCTCAGAAACACCAATTTAGGGATCTTTTGGGCCCAGAGATATTAAATTACGGAACTTTTAGGCCCAGAAACACCAATTTAGGGAACTTTGAGGCTCTGCAACACCAAATTAGGGAACTTTTGTGCTAATGAACACAAATTTAGGGAACTCTTGGGCGTCGAAACATCAATTTAGGTATCTTTTAGGCCCTGAAACACCAAATGAGGGAAGATTTAGGCCCAGAAACACCAAATTAGGGAACTGTGGGGCTCAGGAATAGTGATTTAGAGAAATTTTAGGCCCAGGAACACCTCATTAGGGAACTGTCGGGCTCGAAGCAGCCATTTAGGGAACTTCGACCTCAGAAACACCAATTTAGGGATATTTTAGGCCCAGAAACACCAACTTAGGGAACATTGGGACTCAGAAGCAGCGAATTAGGCAACTTCGGGGCTCAGAAGCAGTGGATTAGGGAACTTTGGGCCTCAGAAACACGAATTTAGGAAACTTTCAGGCTTAGGAACACCAATTTAGGGAACTCCTGGTCTCAGAAACACCAATTTAGGGAACTTTCAGTCTCTGAAACGCCAATTTAGGGAACTCTGGGGCTCAGAAACACCAATTTAGGGATCTTATTGTCCCTGAAACACCAATTTAGGGATCTTTTAGGCCCAGGAACACCTAATTAGGGAACTTTGGGGCTCAGAGGAAGCGAATTAGGGAACTCTTGGGCTCAGAAACACGAATTTAGGGTTCTTTTAGGCCCAGAAATCAAAATCAGGGAATTTTCAGGCCCTGAAATACGATACTTGGGAAATTTGGCCTCAGAAACTGATTTAGAGATCTTTTGGTTTCAGAAACACCAATATATAGAGCTTTGGTGCTCAGAAACACCAATTTAGGGAACTTTGGTGCCCAGAAGCACAGATTTAGGCAACTTTCAGTCTCAGAAACACCAATTTAGGGAAATCTTGGACTCAGAAACACCAATGTAGGGAACTTTTAGGCCCTGAAACATCAAATTAGGGAACTTTTGGGCTCAGAAGCAACAATTTAGGGATCTTTTAGACCAAGAATACAAAATTAGGGAACTTTTAGGACCTGAAATTCGATACTAGGGAAATTTGGGTCTCAGAAACTGATTTAGGGAACTTTTGGCTTCAGAAACACCAATTTAGGGATCTTTTAGGCCCAGAGAAATTAAATTAGGGAACTTTTTGGCCCGGGAACTTTTAGGCCCAGGAACACCTAATTAGGGAACGTTTGGGCTCAGAAGCAGCGATTTAGGGATCTTTGGGGCTCAGAAGCAATGATTTAGGCTACTTTTGGGCTCAAAAGCACCAATTTAGGGATCTTTTAGGCCCAGAATACAAAATTAGAAAACTTTTAGGCCCTGAAATACGATACTAGGGAAATTTGGGTCTCAGAAACTGATTTAGAGAACTTTTGGCTTCAGAAACACCAATTTAGAGACGTTTGGGGCTCAGAAACACCAATTTAGTGAAGGTTTTGGCTCAGAAACACTGATTTAGGGATCTTTTAAGCCCAGAAACACAATATTAGGGAACACTGGGACTCAGAAGCAGCGAATTAGTCACCTTTGGGGCTCAGAGGCAGCGAATTAGGGAACTTTGGGGCTCAGAAACACCAATTTAGGGACCTTGCAGGCTCAAAAACACCAAATCAGGGATGTTTGGGGCCCAGAAGCAATGATTTAGGGTACTTTTTGGCTAAAACGCACTAATTGTGGGATCTTTTAGGCCCAGAAACAAAATTAGGGAACTTTTCGACCCTGAAATACGAAACTAGGGAAATTTGGGGCTCAGAAACTGATTTAGAGATCTTTTGGTTTCAGAGACACCAATTTAGGGAACTTTGGGGCCCAGAAGCATGAATTTAGGGAACTTTTAGTCTCAGAAACACCGATTTAGAGAACTTTGGGGCTCAGAAACACCAAATTAGGGCACTTTGGGGCCCAGAAACAGCAATTTAGGGAACTTTCGGTCTCAGAAACACCAGTTTAGGGAACTCTTGGTCTCAGAAACACCAATTTAAGGATCTTTTAGGCCCTCAAACACCAAATGAGGGAACTTTTAGGCCCAGAAACACCAAATGAGGGAACTTTGGGGCTCAGGAATAGTGATTTAGAGAACTTTTAGGCCCAGGAACACCTGATTAGGGAACTTTTGGGACTCAGAAGCAGCGATTTAGGGAACTTTATCCTCAGAAACACCAATTTAGTGATCTTTTAGGCCCTGAAACACCAAATTAGGGAACTTTTGGTCTCGGAAGCACCAAATTAGAGAACTTTTGGGCTCAGAAGCACCAAATTAGGAAATTTTTTGGCTCAGAAGCACCAATTTAGGGAACTTTTAGGCCCAGAAAACGAAATGAGGGAACTTTTAGACCCAGAAACACCAAATTAGGGAAATCTGGTGCTCAGAAACAGAGATTTAGAGAACGTTTGGCCTCAGAAACACCAATTTAGGGATCTTTTAAGCCCGGAAACACCAACTTAGGGAACATTGGGACTGAGAAGCAGCGAATTAGTCACCTTTGGGGCTCAGAGGCAGGGAATTAGGGAACCCAAACCTGAGGCCGCACTGGCAGCTCCAGGGCGGACACCCGAGATAGTGTGGGCGGAGCCACCCTCAGGGGCGTGGCGATTTTAAACAGGGTGATCAGCTGTTAACTGTGCCCTCAGGGTATAAGAATCCTTTGGGAGGGCAGGGAGTAGTCCCTGTTCACTGAAGGAGAGACCTAGAAGGGTAAGTCTTTGTTAAAAGGCAAGTACTTAAAAGACTTGTAAACTATTCCGTGCACAGCTTTCCGGAGAGTCTTTGTATTGTAGAGCTAACTATGGTTGCCACCAGGTCAATGGTTGTTAGAAAAAAAACCAACTTTGGGACTCAGAAACACCAACTTAGGGAACTTTCAGGCTCAGAAACAGCAAACTAGGGAACTTGGGGATCCAGAAACACCAATTAAGGGAACTTTGGTGCCCAGAAGTACCAATTTAGGGAACTTTCAGTCTCAGAAACACCAATTTAGGGAACTTTTGAGCTCAGGAACACCAATTTAGGGAACTCTTGTGCTCAGAAACAATGATTTAGGGAACTTTTGAGCTCAGAAATGCCAATTTAGGGATCTTTTATGCCCAGAAAAACTAAATTAGGTAACTTTTAGAACCAGAAACACCAACGTAGGGAACATTGGGACTGAGAAGCAGCGAATTAGGCAACTTTGGGGCTCAGAATCAGTGAATTAGGGAAATTTGGGGCTCGGAAACACGAATTTAGGGAACTTTCAGGCACAGAAACACCAAATTAGGGAACTTTGGGGCCCAGAAGCAATGATTTAGGGTACTTTTGGAGTCAAAAGCACCAATTTAGGCATTTTTTAGGACCAGAAAAACTAAATTAGGGAACTTTTAGGCCCTGATATACGATACTGGGGAAATTTGGGGCTCAGAAACTGATTTAGAGATCTTTTGGTTTCAGAAACACCAATTTAGGGAACCTTGGGGCCCAGATACATAAATTTCGGGATGGTTGAGGCTCAGAAACACCAATTTAGAGAACTTTGGTGCCCAGAAGGAACTATTTAGGGAACTTTCAGTCTCAGAAACACTGTTTTATGGAACTTTTGGGCTGGGAAACACCAATTTAGGAAACTCTTGGCCTCAGAAACAGTCATTTAGGGAACTTTTGGGCTCAGAAACGCCGATTTAGTGATCTTTTATGCCCAGTAAAACTAAATTAGTTAACTTTTAAGCCCAGAAACACCAAATTAGGCAACTTTGGTGGTCAGAGGCAGGGAATTAGGGAATTTGGGACTCAGAAACACCAACTTAGGGAACTTTCAGGCTCAGGAACACCAAATTAGGGAACTTCCGGATCTTTTAGGTCCAGAAAACAAAATTAGGGAACTTTTAGGTCCTGAAATAGGATACTAGGTAAATTTGGGGCTCAGAAACTCATTTAGAGATCTTTTGGTTTCAGAAACACCAATTTAGGGAACTTTAGGGCCCAGAAGCATGAATTTAGGGAACGTTTAGGGCCAGAAACACCGATTTAGAGAACTTTGGGGCTCAGAAACACCGATTTAGGGAACTTTGGTGCCCAGAAGCACCGATTTAGGGAACTTTCCGTCTCAGAAACACCAATTTAGGGAACTCTTGGGCTCAGAAACACCAATTTAGGTATCTTTTAGGCCCTGAAACAACAAATCAGGGAACTTTTAGGCCCAGAAACACTAAATTAGGGAACTTTGGGGCTCAGGAATAGTGATTTAGAGAACTTTTAGGCTCAGGAACACCTAATTAGGGAACTTTTGGGCTCCGAAGCAGCCATTTAGGGAACTTTTGGCCTCAGAAACAGCGATGTAGGGATCTTTTGGGAACAGAAACACCAACGTAGGGAAAATTGGGACTCAGAAGCAGCGAATTAGGGAACGTTGGGGCTCAGAAGCAGCGAATTAGGGAACTTTGGTGCTCAGAAACACGAATTTAGGGTACTTTCAGTCTCAGAAACACCAAATTAGAGAACTTTGGGGCCCAGAAGCAATGAGTTAGGGTAATTTTGGTCTCAAAAGAACCAATTTAGGGATCATTTAGGCCCCGAAAAACTAAATTAGGCAACTTTTAGGCCCTGAAATACGATACTGGGGAAATTTGGGGCTCAGAAACTGATTTAGAGATCTTTTGGTTTCAGATACACCAATTCAGGTAACTTTGGTGCCCAGAACTTTCAGTCTCAGAAACACCAATTTAGGGAACTCTTGAGCTCAGAAACACCAATTTAGGGAACTCTTGGGCTCAGAAACAGTGATTTAGGGAACTTTCGGGCTCAGAAACTCCGATTTAGGGATCTTTAATGCCCAGAAAATCTAAATTAGGGAATTTTAGGTGCAGAAACACAAAGTTAGGGAACTGTGGGGCTCAGGAGTAGTGATTTAGAGAAGTTTTAGGACCAGGAACACGTAGTTAGGAAACTTTGGTTCTCAGAAGAAGCAATTTAGGGAACTTTGACCTCAGAAACACTAATTTAGGGATCTTTTAGGCCCAGAAAAACTAAATGAGGGAACTTTTAGGCCCAGAAACACCAAATTAGGGAACTTTGGGGCTCAGAAGTAGCGAATTAGGCCACTTTGAGGCTCAGAAACACCAATTCAGGGAACTTTCAGGCTCAGAAACAGCAAACTAGGGAACTTGGGGATCCAGAAACACCAATTAAGGGAACTTTGGGGCCCAGAAGTACCAATTTAGGGAACTTTCAGTCTCAGAAACACCAATTTAGGGAACTTTGGGGCTCAGAAGCAGTGTTTTAGTGAACGTTTGGGCTAAGAAACACCGACTTAGGGACTTTTCGGCTAAGAAACACCAAATTAGAGAACTTTTGGGCTCGGAAACACCAAATCAGAGAACTTTTGGTCTCGTAAGCACCAAATTAGAGAACTTTTGGGCTCAGAAGCACCAAATTAGGAAATTTTTTGGCTCAGAAGCACCAATTTAGGGAACTTTTAGGCCCAGAAAACGAAATGAGGGAACTTTTATACCCAGAAACACCAAATTAGGGAAATCTGGTGCTCAGAAACAGAGATTTAGAGAACGTTTGGGCTCAGAAACACCAATTTAGGGATCTTTTAAGCCCGGAAACACCAACTTAGTGATCATTGGGACTGAGAAGCAGCGAATTAGTCACCTTTGGGGCTCAGAGGCAGGGAATTAGGGAACCCAAACCTGAGGCCGCACCGGCAGCTCCAGGGCAGACACCCGAGATAGTGTGGGCGGAGCCACCCTCAGGGGCGTGGCGATTTTAAACAGGGTGATCAGCTGTTAACTGTGCCCTCAGGGTATAAGAATCCTTTGGGAGGGCAGGGACTAGTCCCTGTTCACTGAAGGAGAGACCTAGAAGGGTAAGTCTTTGTTAAAAGGCAAGTACTTAAAAGACTTGTAAACTATTCCGTGCACAGCTTTCCGGAGAGTCTTTGTATTGTAGAGCTAACTATGGTTGCCACCAGGTCAATGGTTGTTAGAAAAAAAAACCAACTTTGGGACTCAGAAACACCAACTTAGGGAACTTTCAGGCTCAGAAACACCAAATTAGGGAACTTTTGAGCTCAGGAACACCAATTTAGGGAACTCTTGGGCTCAGAAACAGTGATTTAGGGAACTTTTGAGCTCAGAAACACCAATTTAGGGATCTTTTATGCCCAGAAAAACTAAATTAGGTAACATTTAGAACCAGAAACACCAACGTAGGGAACATTGGGACTGAGAAGCAGTGAATTAGGCAACTTTGGGGCTCAGAATCAGTGAATTAGGGAAATTTGGGGCTCAGAAACACCAATTTAGGGATCTTTTAGGCCCTGAAACACCAAATCAGGGAACTTTTAGGCCCAGAAGCAATGATTTAGGGTACTTTTGGAGTCAAAAGCACCAATTTAGGCATTTTTTAGGACCAGAAAAACTAAATTAGGGAACTTTTAGGCCCTGATGTACGATACTGGGGAAATTTGGGGCTCAGAAACTGATTTAGAGATCTTTTGGTTTCAGAAACACCAATTTAGGGAACCTTGGGGCCCAGATACATAAATTTCGGGAAGGTTGAGGCTCAGAAACACCAATTTAGAGAACTTTGGTGTCCAGAAGGAACGATTTAGGGAACTTTCAGTCTCAGAAACACCGTTTTATGGAACTTTTGGGCTGGGAAACACCAATTTAGGGAACTCTTGGGCTCAGAAACAGTCATTTAGGGAACTTTTGGGCTCAGAAACGCCGATTTAGGGATCTTTTATGCCCAGTAAAACTAAATTAGTTAACTTTTAAGCCCAGAAACACCAAATTAGGGAACTTTGGGGATCAGAGGCAGGGAATTAGGGACTTTGGGACTCAGAAACACCAACTTAGGGAACTTTCAGGCTCAGGAACACCAAATAAGGGAACTTCGGGATCTTTTAGGTCCAGAAAACAAAATTAGGGAACTTTTAGGTCCTGAAATAGGATACTAGGTAAATTTGGGGCTCAGAAACTGATTTAGAGATCTTTTGGTTTCAGAAACACCAATTTAGGGAACTTTAGGGCCCAGAAGCATGAATTTAGGGAACGTTTAGGGCCAGAAACACCGATTTAGAGAACTTTGGGGCTCAGAAACACCGATTTAGGGAACTTTGGTGCCCAGAGGCACCGATTTAGGGAACTTTCCGTCTCAGAAACACCAATTTAGGGAACTCTTGGGCTCAGAAACACCAATTTAGGTATCTTTTAGGCCCTGAAACACCAAATCAGGGAACTTTTAGGCCCAGAAACACCAAATTAGGGAATTTTGGGGCTCAGGAATAGTGATTTAGAGAACTTTTAGGCCCAGGAACACCTAATTAGGGAACTTTTGGGCTCAGAAGCAGCCATTTAGGGAACTTTTGGCCTCAGAAACAGCGATGTAGGGATCTTTTGGGAACAGAAACACCAACGTAGGGAAAATTGGGACTCAGAAGCAGCGAATTAGGGAACGTTGGGGCTCAGAAGCAGCGAATTAGGGAACTTTGGGGCTCAGAAACACGAATTTAGGGTACTTTCAGTCTCAGAAACACCAAATTAGGGAACTTTGGGGCCCAGAAGCAATGAGTTAGGGTACTTTTGGTCTCAAAAGAACCAATTTATGGATCATTTAGGCCCCGAAAAACTAAATTAGGGAACTTTTAGGCCCTGAAATACGATACTGGGGAAATTTGGGGCTCAGAAACTGATTTAGAGATCTTTTGGTTTCAGATACACCAATTCAGGTAACTTTGGTGCCCAGAACTTTCAGTCTCAGAAACACCAATTTAGGGAACTCTTGAGCTCAGAAACACCAATTTAGGGAACTCTTGGGCTCAGAAACAGTGATTTAGGGAACTTTCGGGCTCAGAAACGCCGATTTAGGGATCTTTAATGCCCAGAAAATCTAAATTAGGGAATTTTAGGTGCAGAAACACAAAGTTAGGGAACTGTGGGGCTCAGGAGTAGTGATTTAGAGAAGTTTTAGGACCAGGAACACGTAGTTAGGAAACTTTGGTTCTCAGAAGCAGCAATTTAGGGAACTTTGACCTCAGAAACACTAATTTAGGGATCTTTTAGGCCCAGAAAAACTGAATGAGAGAACTTTTAGGCCCAGAAACACCAAATTAGGGAACTTTGGGGCTCAGAAGTAGCGAATTAGGCAACTTTGAGGCTCAGAAACACCAATTCAGGAAAATTCAGGCTCAGAAACAGCAAACTAGGGAACTTGGGGTTCCAGAAACACCGATTAAGGGAACTTTGGGGCCCAGAAGTACCAATTTAGGGAACTTTCAGTCTCAGAAACACCAATTTAGGGAACTTTGGGGCTCAGAAGCAGTGTTTTAGTGAACGTTTGGGCTAAGAAACACCGACTTAGGGACTTTTCGGCTAAGAAACACCAAATTAGAGAACTTTTGGGCTCAGAAACACCAAATCAGAGAACTTTTGGGCTCGAAAGCACCAAATTAGAGAACTTTTGGGCTCAGAAGCACCAAATTAGGAAATTTTTTGGCTCAGAAGCACCAATTTAGGGAACTTTTAGGCCCAGAAAACGAAATGAGGGAACTTTTAGGCCCAGAAACACCAAATTAGGGAAATCTGGTGCTCAGAAACAGAGATTTAGAGAACGTTTGGGCTCAGAAACACCAATTTAGGGATCTTTTAAGCCCGGAAACACCAACTTAGGGAACATTGGGACTGAGAAGCAGCGAATTAGTCACCTTTGGGGCTCAGAGGCAGGGAATTAGGGAACCCAAACCTGAGGCCGCACTGGCAGCTCCAGGGCGGACACCCGAGATAGCGTGGGCGGAGCCACCCTCAGGGGCGTGGCGATTTTAAACAGGGTGATCAGCTGTTAACTGTGCCCTCAGGGTATAAGAATCCTTTGGGAGGGCAGGGAGTAGTCCCTGTTCACTGAAGGAGAGACCTAGAAGGGTAAGTCTTTGTTAAAAGGCAAGTACTTAAAAGACTTGTAAACTATTCCGTGCACAGCTTTCCGGAGAGTCTTTGTATTGTAGAGCTAACTATGGTTGCCACCAGGTCAATGGTTGTTAGAAAAAAAACCAACTTTGGGAATCAGAAACACCAACTTAGGGAACTTTCATGCTCAGAAACACCAAATTAGGGAACTTTTGGGCTCAGGAACACCAATTTAGGGAACTCTTGGGCTCAGAAACAGTGATTTAGGGAACTTTTGGGCTCAGAAACACCAATTTAGGGATCTTTTATGCCCAGAAAAACTAAATTAGGTAACATTTAGAACCAGAAACACCAACGTAGGGAACATTGGGACTGAGAAGCAGTGAATTAGGCAACTTTGGGGCTCAGAATCAGTGAATTAGGGAAATTTGGGGCTCAGAAACACGAATTTAGGGATCTTTTAGGCCCTGAAACACCAAATCAGGGAACTTTTAGGCCCAGAAGCAATGATTTAGGGTACTTTTGGAGTCAAAAGCACCAATTTAGGCATTTTTTAGGACCAGAAAAACTAAATTAGGGAACTTTTAGGCCCTGATGTACGATACTGGGGAAATTTGGGGCTCAGAAACTGATTTAGAGATCTTTTGGTTTCAGAAACACCAATTTAGGGAACCTTGGGGCCCAGATACATAAATTTCGGGAAGGTTGAGGCTCAGAAACACCAATTTAGAGAACTTTGGTGTCCAGAAGGAACGATTTAGGGAACTTTCAGTCTCAGAAACACCGTTTTATGGAACTTTTGGGCTCGGAAACACCAATTTAGGGAATTCTTGGGCTCAGACACAGTCATTTAGGGAACTTTTGGGCTCAGAAACGCCGATTTCGGGATCTTTTATGCCCAGTAAAACTAAATTAGTTAACTTTTAAGCCCAGAAACACCAAATTAGGCAACTGTGGGGATCAGAGGCAGGGAATTAGGGACTTTGGGACTCAGAAACACCAACTTAGGGAACTTTCAGGCTCAGGAACACCAAATAAGGGAACTTCGGGATCTTTTAGGTCCAGAAAACAAAATTAGGGAACTTTTAGGTCCTGAAATACGATACTAGGTAAATTTGGGGCTCAGAAACTGATTTAAAGATCTTTTGGTTTCAGAAACACCAATTTAGGGAACTTTAGGGCCCAGAAGCATGAATTTAGGGAACGTTTAGGGCCAGAAACACCGATTTAGAGAACTTTGGGGCTCAGAAACACCGATTTAGGGAACTTTGGTGCCCAGAGGCACCGATTTAGGGAACTTTCCGTCTCAGAAACACCAATTTAGGGAACTCTTGGGCTCAGAAACACCAATTTAAGTATCTTTTAGGCCCTGAAACACCAAATCAGGGAACTTTTAGGCCCAGAAACACCAAATTAGGGAATTTTGGGGCTCAGGAATAGTGATTTAGAGAACTTTTAGGCCCAGGAACACCTAATTAGGGAACTTTTGGGCTCCGAAGCAGCCATTTAGGGAACTTTTGGCCTCAGAAACAGCGATGTAGGGATCTTTTGGGAACAGAAACACCAACGTAGGGAAAATTGGGACTCAGAAGCAGCGAATTAGGGAACGTTGGGGCTCAGAAGCAGCGAATTAGGGAACTTTGGGGCTCAGAAACACGAATTTAGGGTACTTTCAGTCTCAGAAACACCAAATTAGGGAACTTTGGGGCCCAGAAGCAATGAGTTAGGGTACTTTTGGTCTCAAAAGAACCAATTTAGGGATCATTTAGGCCCCGAAAAACTAAATTAGGGAACTTTTAGGCCCTGAAATACGATACTGGGGAAATTTGGGGCTCAGAAACTGATTTAGAGATCTTTTGGTTTCAGATACACCAATTCAGGTAACTTTGGTGCCCAGAACTTTCAGTCTCAGAAACACCAATTTAGGGAACTCTTGAGCTCAGAAACACCAATTTAGGGAACTCTTGGGCTCAGAAACAGTGATTTAGGGAACTTTCGGGCTCAGAAACGCCGATTTAGGGATCTTTAATGCCCAGAAAATCTAAATTAGGGAATTTTAGGTGCAGAAACACAAAGTTAGGGAACTGTGGGGCTCAGGAGTAGTGATTTAGAGAAGTTTTAGGACCAGAAACACGTAGTTAGGAAACTTTGGTTCTCAGAAGCAGCAATTTAGGGAACTTTGACCTCAGAAACACTAATTAGGGATCTTTTAGGCCCAGAAAAACTAAATGAGGGAACTTTTAGGCCCAGAAACACCAAATTAGGGAACTTTGGGGCTCAGAAGTAGCGAATTAGGCAACTTTGAGGCTCAGAAACACCAATTCAGGGAACTTTCAGGCTCAGAAACAGCAAACTAGGGAACTTGGGGATCCAGAAACACCAATTAAGGGAACTTTGGGGCCCAGAAGTACCAATTTAGGGAACTTTCAGTCTCAGAAACACCAATTTAGGGAACTTTGGGGCTCAGAAGCAGTGTTTTAGTGAACGTTTGGGCTAAGAAACACCGACTTAGGGACTTTTCGGCTAAGAAACACCAAATTAGAGAACTTTTGGGCTCGGAAACACCAAATCAGAGAACTTTTGGTCTCGTAAGCACCAAATTAGAGAACTTTTGGGCTCAGAAGCACCAAATTAGGAAATTTTTTGTCTCAGAAGCACCAATTTAGGGAACTTTTAGGCCCAGAAAACGAAATGAGGGAACTTTTATACCCAGAAACACCAAATTAGAAAAATCTGGTGCTCAGAAACAGAGATTTAGAGAACGTTTGGCCTGAGAAACACCAATTTAGGGATCTTTTAAGCCCGGAAATACCAACTTAGTGATCATTGGGACTGAGAAGCAGCGAATTAGTCACCTTTGGGGCTCAGAGGCAGGGAATTAGGGAACCCAAACCTGAGGCCGCACCGGCAGCTCCAGGGCAGACACCCGAGATAGTGTGGGCGGAGCCACCCTCAGGGGCGTGGCGATTTTAAACAGGGTGATCAGCTGTTAACTGTGCCCTCAGGGTATAAGAATCCTTTGGGAGGGCAGGGACTAGTCCCTGTTCACTGAAGGAGAGACCTAGAAGGGTAAGTCTTTGTTAAAAGGCAAGTACTTAAAAGACTTGTAAACTATTCCGTGCACAGCTTTCCGGAGAGTCTTTGTATTGTAGAGCTAACTATGGTTGCCACCAGGTCAATGGTTGTTAGAAAAAAAAACCAACTTTGGGAATCAGAAACACCAACTTAGGGAACTTTCATGCTCAGAAACACCAATTTAGGGAACTTTTGAGCTCAGGAACACCAATTTAGGGAACTCTTGGGCTCAGAAACAGTGATTTAGGGAACTTTTGAGCTCAGAAACACCAATTTAGGGATCTTTTATGCCCAGAAAAACTAAATTAGGTAACATTTAGAACCAGAAACACCAACGTAGGGAACATTGGGACTGAGAAGCAGTGAATTAGGCAACTTTGGGGCTCAGAATCAGTGAATTAGGGAAATTTGGGGCTCAGAAACACGAATTTAGGGATCTTTTAGGCCCTGAAACACCAAATCAGGGAACTTTTAGGCCCAGAAGCAATGATTTAGGGTACTTTTGGAGTCAAAAGCACCAATTTAGGCATTTTTTAGGCCCAGAAAAACTAAATTAGGGAACTTTTAGGCCCTGTTGTACGATACTGGGGAAATTTGGGGCTCAGAAACTGATTTGGAGATCTTTTGGTTTCAGAAACACCAATTTAGGGAACCTTGGGGCCCAGATACATAAATTTCGGGAAGGTTGAGGCTCAGAAACACCAATTTAGAGAACTTTGGTGTCCAGAAGGAACGATTTAGGGAACTTTCAGTCTCAGAAACACCGTTTTATGGAACTTTTGGGCTGGGAAACACCAATTTAGGGAACTCTTGGGCTCAGAAACAGTCATTTAGGGAACTTTTGGGCTCAGAAACGCCGATTTAGGGATCTTTTATGCCCAGTAAAACTAAATTAGTTAACTTTTAAGCCCAGAAACACCAAATTAGGCAACTTTGGGGATCAGAGGCAGGGAATTAGGGACTTTGGGACTCAGAAACACCAACTTAGGGAACTTTCAGGCTCAGGAACACCAAATAAGGGAACTTCGGGATCTTTTAGGTCCAGAAAACAAAATTAGGGAACTTTTAGGTCCTGAAATACGATACTAGGTAAATTTGGGGCTCAGAAACTGATTTAAAGATCTTTTGGTTTCAGAAACACCAATTTAGGGAACTTTAGGGCCCAGAAGCATGAATTTAGGGAACGTTTAGGCCCAGAAACACCGATTTAGAGAACTTTGGGGCTCAGAAACACCGATTTAGGGAACTTTGGTGCCCAGAGGCACCGATTTAGGGAACTTTCCGTCTCAGAAACACCAATTTAGGGAACTCTTGGGCTCAGAAACACCAATTTAAGTATCTTTTAGGCCCTGAAACACCAAATCAGGGAACTTTTAGGCCCAGAAACACCAAATTAGGGAATTTTGGGGCTCAGGAATAGTGATTTAGAGAACTTTTAGGCCCAGGAACACCTAATTAGGGAACTTTTGGGCTCCGAAGCAGCCATTTAGGGAACTTTTGGCCTCAGAAACAGCGATGTAGGGATCTTTTGGGAACAGAAACACCAACGTAGGGAAAATTGGGACTCAGAAGCAGCGAATTAGGGAACGTTGGGGCTCAGAAGCAGCGAATTAGGGAACTTTGGGGCTCAGAAACACGAATTTAGGGAACTTTCAGTCTCAGAAACACGAAATTAGGGAACTTTGGGGCCCAGAAGCAATGAGTTAGGGTACTTTTGGTCTCAAAAGAACCAATTTAGGGATCTTTTAGGCCCCGAAAAACTAAATTAGGGAACTTTTAGGCTCTGAAATACGATACTGGGGAAATTTGGGGCTCAGAAACTGATTTAGAGATCTTTTGGTTTCAGATACACCAATTTAGGGAACTTTGGTGCCCAGAAGCACCGATTTAGGGAACTTTCAGTCTCAGAAACACCAATTTAGGGAACTCTTGAGCTCAGAAACACCAATTTAGGGATCTTTTAGGCCCTGAAACACCAAATCAGGGAACTTTTAGGCCCAGAAACACCTAATTATGGAACTTTCGGGCTCAGGAATAGAGATTTAGAGAACTTTTAGGCCCAGGAACACCTAATTATGGAACTTTGGGATTCAGAAACACCAATTTAGGGAACTTTGGCGTTCGAGACACTAATTTAGGCATCTTTTATGCCCAGAAAAACTAAATTAGGGAACTTTGAGGCGCAGAAACAGAGATGTAGTGAAGTTTTGGGCTCAGAAACACTGATTTAGGGATATTTTAGGCCCAGAAAAACGGACTTAGGGAACATTGGGCCTCAGAAGCAGCCAATTAGGCAACTTTGTGGCTCAGAAACACCAATTTAGGGAAATTTGGGGCCCAGAAGTACCGATTTAGGGAACTTTCAGTCTCAGAAACACCAATTTAGGGAACTCTTGGGCTCAGAAACAGTGATTTAGTGAACGTTTGGGCTCAGAAACACCGATTTAAGGATCTTTTAGGCGCAGAAATACCAACTTAGGGAACACTGAGACTCAGAAGCAGCTAATTAGGCAACTTTGGGTCTCAGAAGCAGCAAATTAGCGAACTCTGGGGCTCAGGAACACCAATTTAGGGAACTTTCAGGCTCAGAAACACCAAGCTAGGGAACTTTGGTGCTCAGAAACACCAATTTAGGGGATTTTGGGGCCCAGAAGTACCGATTTAGGGAACTTTCAGTCTCAGAAACACGAATTTAGGGAACTTTTGCGCTCGGAAACACGAATTTAGGGAACTCTTGGGCTCAGAAACAGCGATTTAGGTAAATTTTGGGCTCAGATACGCCGATTTACGTATCTTTTAAGCCCAGAATAACTAAATTAGGGAATTTTAGGTGCAGAAACACAATGTTAGGGAACTTTGGGGCTCAGGAATCGTGATTTAGAGAAGTTTTAGGCCCAGAAACCCCTAGTTAGGAAACTTTGGTTCTCAGAAGCAGCGATTTAGGGAACTTTGACCTCAGAAACACTAATTTAGAGATCTTTTAGGCCCAATGAAACTAAAGGAGGGAACTTTTAGGCCCAGAAACACCAAAGTAGGGAACTTTGGGGCTCAGGAATAGTGATTTAGAGAACTTTAAGGCCCAGGAACACCCTATTAGGCAACTTTGGGACTCAGAATCAGCGATTTAGGGAACTTTGGGGTTGAGAAACACCAAATTAGCGAAATTTTGGGCTCAGAAACACCAAATTAGAGAACTTTTGGGCTCAGAAACACCACATTAGGGAACTTTTGGGCTCAGAATCACAAATTTAGGGAACTTTTAGGCCCTGAAACACCAAATGAGGGAACTTTGGGGCTCAGGAATAGTGATTTAGAGAACTTTTATGCCCAGAAACACTAAATTAGGGAACCTTGGTTCTCAGAAACAGTGATTTAGTGAACGTTTGGGCTCAGAAACACCAATTTATGGATCTTTTAGGCACAGAAACCCCAACTTAGGGAGCATTGGGGCTCAGAAGCAGGGAATTAGGGAACTTTGGGTCTCAGAAACACCTACTTAGGGAACTTTCAGTCTCAGAAACACCAAATTAGCGAACTTTGGGGCCCAGAAGAAGTGATTTAGGGAACTTTTGGACTCAAAAGCACAAATTTCGGAGTCTTTTAGGCCACAAAAACAAAATTAGGGAACTTTGAGACCATGAAATACGATATTAGGGCATTTTGGGGCTCAGAAATTGATTTAGAGATGTTTTGTATACAGAAACACCAATTTAAGGAAATTTGGGGCCCAGAAACTCCAAACCAGGGAAATTTGGGTCTCAGAAACAGTGATTTACAGACCTTTTAGGCCCAGAAACACCTAATTAGGGAACTTTGGGACTCAGAAGCATCGATTTAGGGAAATTTTGGGCTCAGAAGCAGCGATTTAGGGAACTTTGGGGCTCAGGAACACCAAATTAACGAATGTTTGGTCTCTGAAGCACCAATTTCGTGATCTTTTAGGCCCAGAAAACAAAATTAGGGAACTTTTAGGCCCTGAAATACGATACTAGGGAAATTTGGGTCTCAGAAACTGATTTAGAGATCTTTTGGCTTCAGAAACACCAATTTAGGGAAATTTGGTGCCCAGAAGCATGAATTTAGGGAACGTTTAGGCTCAGAAACAGTGATGTAGAAAACTTTGGGGCTGAGAAACACCAATTTAGGGAAATTTCAGTCTCAGAAACACCAAATTAGTGAACTTTGGTGCCCAGAAACACCAAATTAGGGAACTTTCAGTCTCAGAAACACCAATTTAGGGAACTCTTGGGCTCAGAGACAGTGATTTAGGGATCTTTTATGCCCAGAAAAACTGAATTAGGGAACTTTTAGGCCTGGAAACACCAAATTAGGGAACTTTGGGGCTCAGAAACCGCGATTTAGGGAACTTTGGGACTCAAAAGCAGCGAATTAGGGAACTTTCAGACTCAGAAGCAGTGAGATAGGAAACTTTGGGGCTCAGAAACACCAATTTAGGGAACTTTCAGTCTAAGAAACACAATTTAGGGAATTTTTGGTCTCAGGAACACCAATTAAGGGAACTTTGGTGCTCAGAAACAGTGATTTAGTGAACGTTTGGGCTCAGAAACACCGATTTAGGGATATTTTATGCCCGGAAACAGCAACTAAGTGAATATTGGGGCTCAGAAGCAGCTAATTAGGGAAGTTGGGGTCTCAGAAACACCAACTTAGGCAACTTTCAGTCTCAGAAATACCAAATTAGGGAACTTTGGGGCCCAGAAGCAATGATTTAGGTAACTTTTGGACTCAAAAGCACCAATTTCGGGATCTTTTAGGCCCAGAAAACAAAATTAGGGAACTTTTAAGCCCTGAAATACGATACTAGGGATATTTGGGGCTCAGAAACTGATTTAGATATATTTTGGCTTCAGTAACACCAATTTATGAAACTTTGGTCCCGAGAGCATGAATTTAGGGAACGTTTAGGCTCATAAACAGCGATTTAGAGAACTTTGGGGCTCAGAAACACCAATTTAGGAATCTCCTGGGATCAGAAACACCAAATTAGGGAAATTTCAGTCTCAGAAACACCAATTTAGGGAACTTTTAGACCCTGAAACACCAAATGAGGGAACTTTTAGACCCAGAAACACAAAATTAGGGAACTTTGGGGCTCAGAAACACCAATTTAGGGAACTCTTGGGCTCAGAAACACCAGTTTAGGGAAATTTCAGTCTCAGAAACATCAATTTAGGGAACTCTTGGGCTCAGAAACACCAATTTAGGGATCTTTTAGGCCCTGAAACACCAAATGAGGGAAGTTTTAGGCACAGAAACACCGAATTAGGGAACTTTGGGGCTCAAGAATAGTGATTTAGAGAACTTTTAAGCCCAGGAACACCTAATTAGGGAACTTTTGGGACTCAGAAGCAGCGATTTAAGTAACTTTTTGACACAGAAGCAGCGAATTGGGGAACTTTCAGGCTCAGATGCAGCGAATTAGGGAACTTTGTGGCTCAGAAATACCAATTTACGGAATTTTCAGGCTAACAAACACAGTTTAGGGAACTTTTAGGCCCAGAAACAACAAATTAGGGAACTTTGGGGCTCAGAAACACCAATTTAGGGAACTTTCAGTCTCAGAAACACCAAATTAGCGAACTTTTGGGTTCAGAAACAGTGATTTAGGGATCTTTTATGCCCAGAATAAACTAAATTAGGGAACTTTTAGGCCTAGAAACACCAACTTAGGGAACTTTGGGGCTCAGGAGTAGTGATTTAGAGAACTTTTAGGCCCAGGAACACCTAATTAGGGAACTTTGGGACTCAGAAACAGCGATTTAGGGAACTTTTGGCCTTCGATGCAGCGATTTAGGGAACTTTGGCCTCAGATACACCAATTTGGGTATCTTTTACGCCCAGAGAAATTAAATTAGGGAAATTCTGGACCCAGAAAAACTAAATGAGGGAGCTTTTTGGTCCAGAAACACCAAATTAGGAAAATCTGGTGCTCAGAAACAGAGATTTATAGAACGTTTGGGCTCAGAAACACCGATTTAGGCATCTTTCAGGCCCAGAAACACAAACTTAGGGAACATTGGGACTGAGAAGCAGCGAATTAGGCAACTTTGGGGCTCAAAAGCAGAGAATTAGGGAACTTTGGGTCTCAGAAACACCAAATTAGGGAACTTTGGGGCTCAGAAACACCAATTTAGGGAACTTTGGGGCACAGAAGTACGTCTTTAGGTAATTTTCAGTCTCAGAAGCAACAATTTAGCGAACTTTTGTGCTCAGGAACACCAATTTAGGGAACTCTTGGGCTCAGAAGCAGAGAATTAGGGAACTTTTTATCTCAGGAAAACCAATTTAGGGATCTTTTAGGCCCGGAAACACCAACTTAGGTAATATTGGGGCTCAGAAGCAGCGAAATAGAGAACTTTGGGGCTGAGAAACACCAATTTAGGGAACTTTCAGTCTCAGAAACAACAAATTACGGAACTTTCAGGCTCAGAAACACCAATTTAGGGAACTCTTGGATTCAGAAACAGTGATTTAGCGAAATTTTGAGCTCAGAAACGCCGATTTAGGGATATTTTAGGCACAGAAAAACTAAATCAGGGATCTTTTAGGCCCTGAAACACCAAATTAGGGAACTTTGGGGCACATGATCAGTGATTTAGTGAAGGTTTGGGCTCAGAAACACCGATTTAGGGATCTTTTAGGGCTGGAAACACCAACTTAGGGAATATTGGGGCTCAGAAGCAGCCATTTAGGGAACTTTGGGACTCGGAAGCAGCAAATTAGGGAACTTTCAGACTCAGAAGCAGCGAGTTAGGGAACTTTGGGGCTCAGAAACACCAATTGAGGGAACTTTCAGGCTAAGAAACACAATTTAGGGAACTTTTGGGCTCAGGAACACCAGTTAAGGGAACTTTGGTGGTCAGAAACAGCGATTTAGTGAACGTTTGGGCTCAGAAACACCGATTTAGGAATCTTTTAGGCCCGGAAACACCAACTTAGGGAATATTGGGGCTCAGAAGCAGCAAATTAGGGAACTTGGGGTCTCAGAAACAACAACTTATGGAACTTTCAGGCTCAGAAATACCAAATTAGGGAACTTTGGGGCCCAGAAGCAATGATTTAGGTTACTTTTGGGCTCAAAAGCACCAATTTCGGGAACTTTTAGGCCCAGAGAAATTAAATTAGGGAACTTTAATGCCCTGAAAAACTAAATGAGGGATCTTTTAGGCCCAGAAACCCCAAATTAGGAAAATCTGGTGCTCAGAAACAGAGATTTAGAGAACATTTGGGCTCAGCAACACCGATTTAGGGATCTTTTAGGCCCAGAGAGACTAAATTAGGGAACTTTTGGCCCCAAACTAATTTAGGGAACTTCATATCTCAGAAACACTGATTTAGTGAACTTTTGGGCTCTGAAACACCAATTTAGTGATCTTTTAGGCCCTGAAACACCAAATTAGGAATATTTTAGGCCCTGAAACACCAAATTAGGGTACGCTTTGGCTCAGAAACTCCGATTTAGGGATCTTTCAGGCCCAGAAACACAAACTTAGGGAACATTGGGACTGAGAAGCAGCGAATTAGGCAACTTTGGGGCTCAGAAATACCGATTTAGGGATCTTTTAGGCTCAGAAAAACTAAATTAGGGCTCTTTTAGGGCAAGAAACATCAAAGTAGGGAATTTTGGGGCCCAGAAACACCAAACCAGGGAATTTTGGGGCCCAGAAGTACCTCTTTAGAGAACTTTCAGTCTCAGAAGCACCGATTTAGGGAACTTTTGGGCTCAGAAAGACCAATTTAGGGAGCTCTGGGGCTCAGAGGCAGAGAATTAGGGAACTTTTGAACTCATAAACACCGCTTTAGGGATCTTTTGGGCCCAGAAACACCAACTTAGGAAACATTGGGACTCAGAACCGGGGAATTAGGGAACTTTGGGGCTCAGAAGCAGCGAATTAGGGAACTTTGGGCCTCAGAAACACCAATTTAGGGATCTTTTGGGCCCAGAGATATTAAATTATGGAACTTTTAGGCCCAGAAACACCAATTTAGGGAACTTTGAGGCTCTGCAACACCAAATTAGGGAACTTTTGTGCTAATGAACACAAATTTAGGGAACTCTTGGGCGTCGAAACATCAATTTAGGTATCTTTTAGGCCCTGAAACACCAAATGAGGGAAGATTTAGGCCCAGAAACACCAAATTAGGGAACTGTGGGGCTCAGGAATAGTGATTTAGAGAACTTTTAGGCCCAGGAACACCTCATTAGGGAACTGTCGGGCTCGAAGCAGCCATTTAGGGAACTGCGACCTCAGAAACACCAATTTAGGGATATTTTAGGCCCAGAAACACCAACTTAGGGAACATTGGGAGTCAGAAGCAGCGAATTAGGCAACTTCGGGGCTCAGAAGCAGTGGATTAGGGAACTTTGGGCCTCAGAAACACGAATTTAGGAAACTTTCAGGCTTAGGAACACCAATTTAGGGAACTCCTGGTCTCAGAAACACCAATTTAGGGAACTTTCAGTCTCTGAAACGCCAATTTAGGGAACTCTGGGGCTCAGAAACACCAATTTAGGGATCTTATTGTCCCTGAAACACCAATTTAGGGATCTTTTAGGCCCAGGAACACCTAATTAGGGAACTTTGGGGCTCAGAGGAAGCGAATTAGGGAACTCTTGGGCTCAGAAACACGAATTTAGGGTTCTTTTAGGCCCAGAAATCAAAATCAGGGAATTTTCAGGCCCTGAAATACGATACTTGGGAAATTTGGCCTCAGAAACTGATTTAGAGATCTTTTGGTTTCAGAAACACCAATATATAGAGCTTTGGTGCTCAGAAACACCAATTTAGGGAACTTTGGTGCCCAGAAGCACAGATTTAGGCAACTTTCAGTCTCAGAAACACCAATTTAGGGAAATCTTGGACTCAGAAACACCAATGTAGGGAACTTTTAGGCCCTGAAACATCAAATTAGGGAACTTTTGGGCTCAGAAGCAACAATTTAGGGATCTTTTAGACCAAGAATACAAAATTAGGGAACTTTTAGGACCTGAAATTCGATACTAGGGAAATTTGGGTCTCAGAAACTGATTTAGGGAACTTTTGGCTTCAGAAACACCAATTTAGGGATCTTTTAGGCCCAGAGAAATTAAATTAGGGAACTTTTTGGCCCGGGAACTTTTAGGCCCAGGAACACCTAATTAGGGAACGTTTGGGCTCAGAAGCAGCGATTTAGGGAACTTTGGGGCTCAGAAGCAATGATTTAGGCTACTTTTGGGCTCAAAAGCACCAATTTAGGGATCTTTTAGGCCCAGAATACAAAATTAGAAAACTTTTAGGCCCTGAAATAGGATACTAGGGAAATTTGGGTCTCAGAAACTGATTTAGAGAACTTTTGGCTTCAGAAACACCAATTTAGAGACGTTTGGGGCTCAGAAACACCAATTTAGTGAAGGTTTTGGCTCAGAAACACTGATTTAGGGATCTTTTAAGCCCAGAAACACAATATTAGGGAACACTGGGACTCAGAAGCAGCGAATTAGTCACCTTTGGGGCTCAGAGGCAGCGAATTAGGGAACTTTGGGGCTCAGAAACACCAATTTAGGGACCTTGCAGGCTCAAAAACACCAAATCAGGGATTTTTGGGGCCCAGAAGCAATGATTTAGGGTACTTTTTGGCTAAAACGCACTAATTGTGGGATCTTTTAGGCCCAGAAACAAAATTAGGGAACTTTTCGACCCTGAAATACGAAACTAGGGAAATTTGGGGCTCAGAAACTGATTTAGAGATCTTTTGGTTTCAGAGACACCAATTTAGGGAACTTTGGGGCCCAGAAGCATGAATTTAGGGAACGTTTAGTCTCAGAAACACCGATTTAGAGAACTTTGGGGCTCAGAAACACCAAATTAGGGCACTTTGGGGCCCAGAAACACTGATTTAGGGAACTTTCGGTCTCAGAAACACCAGTTTAGGGAACTCTTGGTCTCAGAAACACCAATTTAAGGATCTTTTAGGCCCAGAGAAATTAAATTAGGGAACTTTTAGGCCCAGAAACACCAAAGTAGGGAACTTTGGGGCTCAGTAATAGTGATTTAGAGAACTTTTAGGCCCAGGAACACCTAATTAGGGAACTTTGGGACTCCGATGCAGCGATTTAGGGAACTTTATCCTCAGAAACACCAATTTAGTGATCTTTTAGGCCCTGAAACACCAAATTAGGGAACTTTTGGTCTCAGAAGCACCAAATTAGAGAACTTTTGGGCTCAGAAGCACCAAATTAGGAATTTTTTTGGCTCAGAAGCACCAATTTAGGGAACTTTTAGGCCCAGAAAACGAAATGAGGGAATTTTTATACCCAGAAACACCAAATTAGGGAAATCTGGTGCTCAGAAACAGAGATTTAGAGAACGTTTGGCCTGAGAAACACCAATTTAGGGATCTTTTAAGCCCGGAAATACCAACTTAGTGATCATTGGGACTGAGAAGCAGCGAATTAGTCACCTTTGGGGCTCAGAGGCAGGGAATTAGGGAACCCAAACCTGAGGCCGCACCGGCAGCTCCAGGGCAGACACCCGAGATAGTGTGGGCGGAGCCACCCTCAGGGGCGTGGCGATTTTAAACAGGGTGATCAGCTGTTAACTGTGCCCTCAGGGTATAAGAATCCTTTGGGAGGGCAGGGACTAGTCCCTGTTCACTGAAGGAGAGACCTAGAAGGGTAAGTCTTTGTTAAAAGGCAAGTACTTAAAAGACTTGTAAACTATTCCGTGCACAGCTTTCCGGAGAGTCTTTGTATTGTAGAGCTAACTATGGTTGCCACCAGGTCAATGGTTGTTAGAAAAAAAACGAACTTTGGGACTCAGAAACACCAGTTCAGGGAACTTTCAGGCTCAGAAACAGCAAACTAGGGAACTTGGGGATCCAGAAACACCAATTAAGGGAACTTTGGGGCCCAGAAGTACCAATTTAGGGAACTTTAGATCTCAGAAACACCAATTTAGGGAACTTTTGAGCTCAGGAACACCAATTTAGGGAACTCTTGTGCTCAGAAACAATGATTTGGTAACTTTTGAGATCAGAAATGCCAATTTAGGGATCTTTTATGCCCAGAAAAACTGAATTAGGTAACTTTTAGAACCAGAAACACCAACGTAGGGAACATTGGGACTGAGAAGCAGCGAATTAGGCAACTTTGGGGCTCAGAATCAGTGAATTAGGGAAATTTGGGGCTCGGAAACACGAATTTAGGGAACTTTCAGGCACAGAAACACCAAATTAGGGAACTTTGGGGCCCAGAAGCAATGATTTAGGGTACTTTTGGAGTCAAAAGCACCAATTTAGGCATTTTTTGGGACCAGAAAAACTAAATTAGGGAACTTTTAGGCCCTGATATACGATACTGGGGAAATTTGGGGCTCAGAAACTGATTTAGAGATCTTTTGGTTTCAGAAACACCAATTTAGGGAACCTTGGGGCCCAGATACATAAATTTCGGGATGGTTGAGGCTCAGAAACACCAATTTAGAGAACTTTGGTGCCCAGAAGGAGCTATTTAGGGAACTTTCAGTCTCAGAAACACTGTTTTATGGAACTTTTGGGCTGGGAAACACCAATTTAGGGAACTCTTGGGCTCAGAAACAGTCATTTAGGGAACTTTTGGGCTCAGAAACGCCGATTTAGTGATCTTTTATGCCCAGTAAAACTAAATTAGTTAACTTTTAAGCCCAGAAACACCAAATTAGGCAACTTTGGTGGTCAGAGGCAGGGAATTAGGGAATTTGGGACTCAGAAACACCAACTTAGGGAACTTTCAGGCTCAGGAACACCAAATTAGGGAACTTCGGGATCTTTTAGGTCCAGAAAACAAAATTAGGGAACTTTTAGGTCCTGAAATAGGATACTAGGTAAATTTGGGGCTCAGAAACTCATTTAGAGATCTTTTGGTTTCAGAAACACCAATTTAGGGAACTTTAGGGCCCAGAAGCATGAATTTAGGGAACGTTTAGGGCCAGAAACACCGATTTAGAGAACTTTGGGGCTCAGAAACACCGATTTAGGGAACTTTGGTGCCCAGAAGCACCGATTTAGGGAACTTTCCGTCTCAGAAACACCAATTTAGGGAACTCTTGGGCTCAGAAACACCAATTTAGGTATCTTTTAGGCCCTGAAACAACAAATCAGGGAACTTTTAGGCCCAGAAACACTAAATTAGGGAACTTTGGGGCTCAGGAATAGTGATTTAGAGAACTTTTAGGCTCAGGAACACCTAATTAGGGAACTTTTGGGCTCCGAAGCAGCCATTTAGGGAACTTTTGGCCTCAGAAACAGCGATGTAGGGATCTTTTGGGAACAGAAACACCAACGTAGGGAAAATTGGGACTCAGAAGCAGCGAATTAGGGAACGTTGGGGCTCAGAAGCAGCGAATTAGGGAACTTTGGGGCTCAGAAACACGAATTTAGGGAACTTTCAGGCACAGAAACACCAAATTCGGGAACTTTGGGGCCCAGAAGCAATGAGTTAGGGTACTTTTGGTCTCAAAAGAACCAATTTAGGGATCTTTTAGGCCCCGAAAAACTAAATTAGGGAACTTTTAGGCCCTGAAATACGATACTGGGGAAATTTGGGGCTCAGAAACTGATTTAGAGATCTTTTGGTTTCAATGCACCAATTCAGGTAACTTTGGTGCCCAGAACTTTCAGTCTCAGAAACACCAATTTAGGGAACTCTTGAGCTCAGAAACACCAATTTAGGGAACTCTTGGGCTCAGAAACAGTGATTTAGGGAACTTTCGGGCTCAGAAACGCCGATTTAGGGATCTTTAATGCCCAGAAAATCTAAATTAGGGAATTTTAGGTGCAGAAACACAAAGTTAGGGAACTGTGGGGCTCAGGAATAGTGATTTAGAGAAGTTTTAGGACCAGGAACACGTAGTTAGGAAACTTTGGTTCTCAGAAGCAGCAATTTAGGGAACTTTGACCTCAGAATCACTAATTTAGGGATCTTTTAGGCCCAGAAAAACTAAATGAGGGAACTTTTAGGCCCAGAAACACCAAATTAGGGAACTTTGGGGCTCAGAAGTAGCGAATTAGGCAACTTTGAGGCTCAGAAACACCAATTCAGGGAACTTTCAGGCTCAGAAACAGCAAACTAGGGAACTTGGGGATCCAGAAACACCAATTAAGGGAACTTTGGGGCCCAGAAGTACCAATTTAGGGAACTTTCAGTCTCAGAAACACCAATTTAGGGAACTTTTGAGCTCAGGAACACCAATTTAGGGAACTCTTGGGCTCAGAAACAGTGATTTAGGGACCTTTTGAGCTCAGAAACGCCAATTTAGAGAACTTTGGTGCCCAGAAGCACCGATTTAGGGAACTTTCAGTCTCAGAAACACCGTTTTATGGAACTTTTGGGCTTGGAAACACCAATTTAGGGAACTTTGGGGCTCAGAAGCAGTGTTTTAGTGAACGTTTGGGCTAAGAAACACCGACTTAGGGACTTTTGGGCTCGGAAACACCAAATCAGAGAACTTTTGGTCTCGTAAGCACCAAATTAGAGAACTTTTGGGCTCAGAAGCACCAAATTAGGAAATTTTTTGGCTCAGAAGCACCAATTTAGGGAACTTTTAGGCCCAGAAAACGAAATGAGGGAACTTTTATACCCAGAAACACAAAATTAGGGAAATCTGGTGCTCAGAAACAGAGATTTAGAGAACGTTTGGCCTGAGAAACACCAATTTAGGGATCTTTTAAGCCCGGAAATACCAACTTAGTGATCATTGGGACTGAGAAGCAGCGAATTAGTCACCTTTGGGGCTCAGAGGCAGGGAATTAGGGAACCCAAACCTGAGGCCGCACCGGCAGCTCCAGGGCAGACACCCGAGATAGTGTGGTCGAGCCACCCTCAGGGGCGTGGCGATTTTAAACAGGGTGATCAGCTGTTAACTGTGCCCTCAGGGTATAAGAATCCTTTGGGAGGGCAGGGACTAGTCCCTGTTCACTGAAGGAGAGACCTAGAAGGGTAAGTCTTTGTTAAAAGGCAAGTACTTAAAAGACTTGTAAACTATTCCGTGCACAGCTTTCCGGAGAGTCTTTGTATTGTAGAGCTAACTATGGTTGCCACCAGGTCAATGGTTGTTAGAAAAAAAACGAACTTTGGGACTCAGAAACACCAATTCAGGGAACTTTCAGGCTCAGAAACACCAATTTAGGGAACTTTTGAGCTCAGGAACACCATTTTAGGGAACTCTTGGGCTCAGAAACAGTGATTTAGGGAACTTTTGAGCTCAGAAACGCCAATTTAGGGATCTTTTATGCCCAGAAAAACTAAATTAGGTAACATTTAGAACCAGAAACACCAACGTAGGGAACATTGGGACTGAGAAGCAGTGAATTAGGCAACTTTGGGGCTCAGAATCAGTGAATTAGGGAAATTTGGGGCTCAGAAACACGAATTTAGGGAACTTTCAGGCACAGAAACACCAAATTAGGGAACTTTGAGGCCCAGAAGCAATGATTTAGGGTACTTTTGGAGTCAAAAGCACCAATTTAGGCATTTTTTAGGACCAGAAAAACTAAATTAGGGAACTTTTAGGCCCTGATGTACGATACTGGGGAAATTTGGGGCTCAGAAACTGATTTAGAGATCTTTTGGTTTCAGAAACACCAATTTAGGGAACCTTGGGGCCCAGATACATAAATTTCGGGAAGGTTGAGGCTCAGAAACACCAATTTAGAGAACTTTGGTGTCCAGAAGGAACGATTTAGGGAAATTTCAGTCTCAGAAACACCGTTTTATGGAACTTTTGGGCTGGGAAACACCAATTTAGGGAACTCTTGGCCTCAGAAACAGTCATTTAGGGAACTTTTGGGCTCAGAAACGCCGATTTAGTGATCTTTTATGCCCAGTAAAACTAAATTAGTTAACTTTTAAGCCCAGAAACACCAAATTAGGCAACTTTGGGGATCAGAGGCAGGGAATTAGGGACTTTGGGACTCAGAAACACCAACTTAGGGAACTTTCAGGCTCAGGAACACCAAATTAGGGAACTTCGGGATCTTTTAGGTCCAGAAAACAAAATTAGGGAACTTTTAGGTCCTGAAATAGGATACTAGGTAAATTTGGGGCTCAGAAACTGATTTAGAGACCTTTTGGTTTCAGAAACACCAATTTAGGGAACTTTAGGGCCCAGATGCATGAATTTAGGGAACGTTTAGGGCCAGAAACACCGATTTAGAGAACTTTGGGGCTCAGAAACACCGATTTAGGGAACTTTGGTGCCCAGAAGCACCGATTTAGGGAACTTTCCGTCTCAGAAACACCAATTTAGGGAACTCTTGGGCTCGGAAACACCAATTTAGGTATCTTTTAGGCCCTGAAACAACAAATCAGGGAACTTTTAGGCCCAGAAACACTAAATTAGGGAACTTTGGGGCTCAGGAATAGTGATTTAGAGAACTTTTAGGCTCAGGAACACCTAATTAGGGAACTTTTGGGCTCCGAAGCAGCCATTTAGGGAACTTTTGGCCTCAGAAACAGCGATGTAGGGATCTTTTGGGAACAGAAACACCAACGTAGGGAAAATTGGGACTCAGAAGCAGCGAATTAGGGAACGTTGGGGCTCAGAAGCAGCGAATTAGGGAACTTTGGGGCTCAGAAACACGAATTTAGGGAACTTTCAGTCTCAGAAACACGAAATTAGGGAACTTTGGGGCCCAGAAGCAATGAGTTAGGGTACTTTTGGTCTCAAAAGAACCAATTTAGGGATATTTTAGGCCCCGAAAAACTAAATTAGGGAACTTTTAGGCCCTGAAATACGATACTGGGGAAATTTGGGGCTCAGAAACTGATTTAGAGATCTTTTGGTTTCCGATACACCAATTTAGGGAACTTTGGTGCCCAGAAGCACCGATTTAGGGAACTTTCAGTCTCAGAAACACCAATTTAGGGAACTCTTGAGCTCAGAAACACCAATTTAGGGATCTTTTATGCCCTGAAACACCAAATCAGGGAACTTTTAGACCCAGAAACACCTAATTATGGAACTTTCGGGCTCAGGAATAGTGATTTAGAGAACTTTTAGGCCCAGGAACACCTAATTATGGAACTTTGGGATTCAGAAACACCAATTTAGGGAACTTTGGCGTTCGAGACACTAATTTAGGCATCTTTTATGCCCAGAAAAACTAAATTAGGGAACTTTGAGGCGCAGAAACAGAGATGTAGTGAAGTTTTGGGCTCAGAAACACTGATTTAGGGATATTTTAGGCCCAGAAAAACGGACTTAGGGAACATTGGGCCTCAGAAGCAGCCAATTAGGCAACTTTGGGGCTCAGAAACACCAATTTAGGGAAGTTTGGGGCCCAGAAACACCAAATTAAGGAACTTTGGGGCCCAGAAGCAATGATTTTGGGAACTTTTGGACTCAGAAGCACCAATTTAGGGATCTTTCAGGCCCAGAAAAACTAAATAAGTGAACTTTTAGGCCCTGAAATACGATACTGCGGAAATTTGGGGCTCAGAAACTGATTTAGAGAGCTTTTGGTTTCAGATACACCAATTTAGGGAACTTTGGTGCCCAGAAGCACCGATTTAGGGAACTTTCAGTCTCAGAAAAACCAATTTAGGGAACTCTTGAGCTCAGAAACACCAATTTAGGGATCTTTTATGCCCTGAAACACCAAATCAGGGAACTTTTAGACCCAGAAACACCTAATTATGGAACTTTCGGGCTCAGGAATAGTGATTTAGAGAACTTTTAGGCCCAGGAACACCTAATTATGGAACTTTGGGATTCAGAAACACCAATTTAGGGAACTTTGGCGTTCGAGACACTAATTTAGGCATCTTTTATGCCCAGAAAAACTAAATTAGGGAACTTTGAGGCGCAGAAACAGAGATGTAGTGAAGTTTTGGGCTCAGAAACACTGATTTAGGGATATTTTAGGCCCAGAAAAAGGGACTTAGGGAACATTGGGCCTCAGAAGCAGCCAATTAGGCAACTTTGGGGCTCAGAAACACCAATTTAGGGAAGTTTGGGGCCCAGAAACACCAAATTAAGGAACTTTGGGGCCCAGAAGCAATGATTTAGGGTACTTTTGGAGTCAAAAGCACCAATTTAGGCATTTTTTAGGACCAGAAAAACTAAATTAGGGAACTTTTAGGCCCTGATGTACGATACTGGGGAAATTTGGGGCTCAGAAACTGATTTAGAGATCTTTTGGTTTCAGAAACACCAATTTAGGGAACCTTGGGGCCCAGATACATAAATTTCGGGAAGGTTGAGGCTCAGAAACACCAATTTAGAGAACTTTGGTGTCCAGAAGGAACGATTTAGGGAACTTTCAGTCTCAGAAACACCGTTTTATGGAACTTTTGGGCTGGGAAACACCAATTTAGGGAACTCTTGGGCTCAGAAACAGTCATTTAGGGAACTTTTGGGCTCAGAAACGCCGATTTAGGGATCTTTTATGCCCAGTAAAACTAAATTAGTTAACTTTTAAGCCCAGAAACACCAAATTAGGCAACTTTGGGGATCAGAGGCAGGGAATTAGGGACTTTGGGACTCAGAAACACCAACTTAGGGAACTTTCAGGCTCAGGAACACCAAATAAGGGAACTTCGGGATCTTTTAGGTCCAGAAAACAAAATTAGGGAACTTTTAGGTCCTGAAATACGATACTAGGTAAATTTGGGGCTCAGAAACTGATTTAAAGATCTTTTGGTTTCAGAAACACCAATTTAGGGAACTTTAGGGCCCAGAAGCATGAATTTAGGGAACGTTTAGGCCCAGAAACACCGATTTAGAGAACTTTGGGGCTCAGAAACACCGATTTAGGGAACTTTGGTGCCCAGAGGCACCGATTTAGGGAACTTTCCGTCTCAGAAACACCAATTTAGGGAACTCTTGGGCTCAGAAACACCAATTTAAGTATCTTTTAGGCTCTGAAACACCAAATCAGGGAACTTTTAGGCCCAGAAACACCAAATTAGGGAATTTTGGGGCTCAGGAATAGTGATTTAGAGAACTTTTAGGCCCAGGAACACCTAATTAGGGAACTTTTGGGCTCCGAAGTAGCCATTTAGGGAACTTTTGGCCTCAGAAACAGCGATGTAGGGATCTTTTGGGAACAGAAACACCAACGTAGGGAAAATTGGGACTCAGAAGCAGCGAATTAGGGAACGTTGGGGCTCAGAAGCAGCGAATTAGGGAACTTTGGGGCTCAGAAACACGAATTTAGGGAACTTTCAGTCTCAGAAACACGAAATTAGGGAACTTTGGGGCCCAGAAGCAATGAGTTAGGGTACTTTTGGTCTCAAAATAACCAATTTAGGGATCTTTTAGGCCCCGAAAAACTAAATTAGGGAACTTTTAGGCTCTGAAATACGATACTGGGGAAATTTGGGGCTCAGAAACTGATTTAGAGATCTTTTGGTTTCCGATACACCAATTTAGGGAACTTTGGTGCCCAGAAGCACCGATTTAGGGAACTTTCAGTCTCAGAAACACCACTTTAGGGAACTCTTGAGCTCAGAAACACCAATTTAGGGATCTTTTATGCCCTGAAACACCAAATCAGGGAACTTTTAGACCCAGAAACACCTAATTATGGAACTTTCGGGCTCAGGAATAGAGATTTAGAGAACTTTTAGGCCCAGGAACACCTAATTATGGAACTTTGGGATTCAGAAACACCAATTTAGGGAACTTTGGCGTTCGAGACACTAATTTAGGCATCTTTTATGCCCAGAAAAACTAAATTAGGGAACTTTGAGGCGCAGAAACAGAGATGTAGTGAAGTTTTGGGCTCAGAAACACTGATTTAGGGATATTTTAGGCCCAGAAAAACGGACTTAGGGAACATTGGGCCTCAGAAGCAGCCAATTAGGCAACTTTGGGGCTCAGAAACACCAATTTAGGGAAATTTGGGGCCCAGAAGTACCGATTTAGGGAACTTTCAGTCTCAGAAACACCAATTTAGGGAACTCTTGGTCTCAGAAACAGTGATTTAGTGAACGTTTGGGCTCAGAAACACCGATTTAAGGATCTTTTAGGCGCAGAAATACCAACTTAGGGAACACTGAGACTCAGAAGCAGCTAATTAGGCAACTTTGGTTCTCAGAAGCAGCAAATTAGCGAACTCTGGGGCTCAGGAACACCAATTTAGGGAACTTTCAGGCTCAGAAACACCAAGCTAGGGAACTTTGGTGCTCAGAAACACCAATTTAGGGGATTTTGGGGCCCAGAAGTACCGATTTAGGGAACTTTCAGTCTCAGAAACACGAATTTAGGGAACTTTTGCGCTCGGAAACACGAATTTAGGGAACTCTTGGGCTCAGAAACAGCGATTTAGGTAAATTTTGGGCTCAGATACGCCGATTTACGTATCTTTTAAGCCCAGAATATCTAAATTAGGGAATTTTAGGTGCAGAAACACAATGTTAGGGAACTTTGGGGCTCAGGAATCGTGATTTAGAGAAGTTTTAGGCCCAGAAACCCCTAGTTAGGAAACTTTGATTCTCAGAAGCAGCGATTTAGGGAACTTTGACCTCAGAAACACTAATTTAGAGATCTTTTAGGCCCAATGAAACTAAAGGAGGGAACTTTTAGGCCCAGAAACACCAAAGTAGGGAACTTTGGGGCTCAGGAATAGTGATTTAGAGAACTTTAAGGCCCAGGACCACCTTATTAGGCAACTTTGGGACTCAGAATCAGCGATTTAGGGAACTTTGGGGTTGAGAAACACCAAATTAGCGAAATTTTGGGCTCAGAAACACCAAATTAGAGAACTTTTGGGCTCAGAAACACCACATTAGGGAACTTTTGGGCTCAGAATCACAAATTTAGGGAACTTTTAGGCCCTGAAACACCAAATGAGGGAACTTTGGGGCTCAGGAATAGTGATTTAGAGAACTTTTATGCCCAGAAACACTAAATTAGGGAACCTTGGTTCTCAGAAACAGTGATTTAGGGAACGTTTGGGCTCAGAAACACCAATTTATGGATCTTTTAGGCACAGAAACCCCAACTTAGGGAGCATTGGGGCTCAGAAGCAGGGAATTAGGGAACTTTGGGTCTCAGAAACACCTACTTAGGGAACTTTCAGTCTCAGAAACACCAAATTAGGGAACTTTGGGGCCCAGAAGCAGTGATTTAGGGAACTTTTGGACTCAAAAGCACAAATTTCGGAGTCTTTTAGGCCACAAAAACAAAATTAGGGAACTTTGAGACCATGAAATACGATATTAGGGCATTTTGGGGCTCAGAAATTGATTTAGAGATGTTTTGTATACAGAAACACCAATTTAAGGAACTTTGGGGCCCAGAAACTCCAAACCAGGGAAATTTGGGTCTCAGAAACAGTGATTTACAGACCTTTTAGGCCCAGAAACACCTAATTAGGGAACTTTGGGACTCAGAAGCATCGATTTAGGGAAATTTTGGGCTCAGAAGCAGCGATTTAGGGAACTTTGGGGCTCAGGAACACCAAATTAACGAATGTTTGGTCTCTGAAGCACCAATTTCGTGATCTTTTAGGCCCAGAAAACAAAATTAGGGAACTTTTAGGCCCTGAAATACGATACTAGGGAAATTTGGGTCTCAGAAACTGATTTAGAGATCTTTTGGCTTCAGAAACACCAATTTAGGGAAATTTGGTGCCCAGAAGCATGAATTTAGGGAACGTTTAGGCTCAGAAACAGTGATGTAGAAAACTTTGGGGCTGAGAAACACCAATTTAGGGAAATTTCAGTCTCAGAAACACCAAATTAGTGAACTTTGGTGCCCAGAAACACCAAATTAGGGAACTTTCAGTCTCAGAAACACCAATTTAGGGAACTCTTGGGCTCAGAGACAGTGATTTAGGGATCTTTTATGCCCAGAAAAACTGAATTAGGGAACTTTTAGGCCTGGAAACACCAAATTAGGGAACTTTGGGGCTCAGAAACCGCGATTTAGGGAACTTTGGGACTCAAAAGCAGCGAATTAGGGAACTTTCAGACTCAGAAGCAGTGAGATAGGAAACTTTGGGGCTCAGAAACACCAATTTAGGGATCTTTTAGGGCTGGAAACACCAACTTAGGGAATATTGGGGCTCAGAAGCAGCCATTTAGGGAACTTTGGGACTCGGAAGCAGCAAATTAGGGAACTTTCAGACTCAGAAGCAGCGAGTTAGGGAACTTTGGGGCTCAGAAACACCAATTGAGGGAACTTTCAGTCTAAGAAACACAATTTAGGGAACTTTTGGGCTCAGGAACACCAGTTAAGGGAACTTTGGTGCTCAGAAACAGCGATTTAGTGAACGTTTGGGCTCAGAAACACCGATTTAGGAATCTTTTAGGCCCGGAAACACCAACTTAGGGAATATTGGGGCTCAGAAGCAGCGAATCAAGCAACTTTGGGGCTCAGAAACACAAATTTAGGGAAGTTTTGGGCTCAGAAACACCAAATTAGGGAACTTTGTTGCCTAGAAACACCAATTAAGGGAACTTTGAGTCTTGGAAACACCAAATTTGTGAGCTTTGGGGCCAAGAAGCAGTGATTAAGGGTACTTTTGGGCTCAGGAAAACCGATTTAGAGAACTTTGGGGCTTAGAGAAACCAAATTAGGGAAATTTGGGGCCCAGAAACACCAATTTAGGGAACTCTTGGGTTCAGAAATTGTGATTTACCGAAATTTTGGGCTCAGAAACGCCGATTTAGGGATCTTTTAGGCCCAGAAACACCAATTTAGGGAACATTGGGACAGAGAAGCAGCAAATTAGGCAACTTTGGGGCTCAAAAATACCAATTTAGGGATCTTTTAGGCTCAGAAAAACTAAATTGGGGACTTTTAACCCCAGAAACACCAAATTAGGAAACTTTGGGGCCCAGAAACACCAATTTAGGGAACTTTTGGGCACAGAGGTACCTCTTTAGGTAATTTTCAGTCTCAGAAGCAACAATTTATCGAACTTTTGGGCTCAGGAACACCAATTTAGGGAACTCTTGGGCTCAGAAGGCGAGAATTTGGGAACTTTTTAGACCCAGAAACACCAATTTAGGGATGTTTTAGGCCCGGAAACACCAACTTAGGAAGCATTGGGACTCAGAAGCAGCGAAATAGGGAACTTTGGGGCTGAGAAATACGAATTTAGTGAACTTTCAGTCTCAGAAACACCAAATTAAGGAACTCTTGGGTTCAGAAACAGTGATTTAGCGAAATTTTGGTCTCAGAAACGCCGATTTAGGGATCTTTTAGGTCCAGAAAAACTAAATTAGGGAACTTTTAGGCCCAGAAACACCAACTTAGGGAACATTGGGGCTCAGAAGCAGCGAATTAAGCAACTTTGGGGCTCAGAAACACCAATTTAGGGAACTTTTGGGCTCAGAAATAGTGATTTAGAGAACGTTTGGGCTCAGAAACACCAATTTATGGATCTTTTAGGCCATGAACCACCAAATTAGGGATCTTTTAGACCCAGAAACACCAAATTAGGTAACATTGGGGCTCAGAAACAGCGAATTATGGAACTTTGGGGCTCAGAAACACCAACTTAGGGAACTTTTGGGCTCAGAAACACCAAATTAGGGAACTTTGGTGCCTAGAAACACCAATTAAGGGAAATTTCAGGCTCGGAAACACCAAATTAGTGAACTTTGGCGCCAAGAAGCAATGATTAATGGTACTTTTGGGCTCAGAAAAACCGATTTAGAGAACTTTGGGGCTCAGAGAAACCAATTCAGGGAACTTTGGGGCCCAGAATCACCAATTTAGGGAACATTCAGTCTCAGAAACAAAAATTTAGGGAACTCTTGGGCTCAGAAACACCAATTTAGGGATCTTTTAGGGCCAGAAACACCAATTTAGGGAACATTGGGACTCAGAAGCATCGAATTAGGCAACTTTGGGTCTCAGAAGCAGCGATTTAGGAAATTATGGGGCCCAGAAACACCAATTTAGGGAACTCTTGCGGTCAGAAACAGTGATTTAGGGAACTTTTGGGCTCAGAAACGCCGATTTATTGATATTTTAGGCCCAGAAAAACTAAATGAGGGAACTTTTAGGCCCAGAATCAACAAATTAGGGAACTGTTGGATTCAGCAATAGTGATTTAGAGAACTTTTAGGCCCAGGAACACCTAATTAGGGAACTTTGGGACTCAGAAGCAGCGATTTAGGGAACTTTTGGCCTTCGATGCAGCGATTTAGGGAACTTTGTCCTCAGAAACACCAATGTAGGGATCTTTTACGCCCAGAGAAATTAAATTAGGGAACTTTTGGACCCAGATAAACTAAATGAGGGACCTTTTAGGCCCAGAAACACCAAATTAGGAAAATCTGGTGCTCAGAAACAGAGTTTTATAGAACGTTTGGGCTCAGAAACACCGATTTAGGGATCTTTCAGGCCCAGAAACACAAACTTAGGGAACATTGGGACTGAGAAGTAGCGAATTAGGCAACTTTGGGGCTCAGAAATACCGATTTAGGGATCTTTTAGGCTCAGAAAAACTAAATCAGGGATTTTTAAGCCCTGAAACTCGAAATTAGGGAACTTTTATGCCCAGAAACACCAATTTAGAGAACTTTGGGGCACAGAAGTACCTCTTTAGTTAATTTTCAGTCTCAGAAGCAACAATTTAGCGAAGTTTTGGGCTCAGGAACACCAATTTAGGGAACTCTTGGGCTCAGAAGCAGAGAATTAGGTAACTTTTTAGCTCAGAAACACCAATTTAGGGATCTTTTAGGCCCGGAAACACCAACTTAGGAAGCACTGGGACTCAGAAGCAGCGAAATAGGGAACTTTAGGGCTCAGAAACACGAATTTGGGGAACTTTCAGGCTCAGAAACACCAAATTAGGGAACTTTGGGGCCCTGAAGCCATGATTTAGGGTACTTTTGGGCCCAGAAGTACTGATTTAGGGAACTTTCAGTTTCAGAAACACAATTTAGTGAACTTTTGGGCTCAGGAACACCAATTCAGGGAACTCTTGGGCTCAGAAACACCGATTTAGGGATCTTTTAGGCTCAGAAAAACTAAATTAGGGAACTTTTAGGCCCCAAAACACCAAATTAGGGAACTTTGGGGCTCAGAAACAGTGATTTAGTGAACGTTTGGGTTCAGAAACACCGATTTAGGGATCTTTTAGGTCCGGAAACACCAACTTAGGGAACATTGGGACTGAGAAGCAGCGAATTAGGCAACTTTGGCTCTCAGAAATACCAATTTACGGAACTTTGAGGCTCAGAAACACCAAATTAGGGAATTTTTAGGCCCTGAAGTACCGATTTAGGGAACTTTCAGTGTCAGATACACCAATTTAGGGAACTTGCATTCTCAGGAACACCAATTCAGGGAACTCTTGGGCTCAGAAACAGTGATTTAGGGAACTTTTAGGCCCAGAGATACTAAATGAGGGAACTTTTAGGCCCAGAAACACCTAATTAGCGAACTTTGGGACTCAGAAGCATTGATTTAGGGAACTTTTGGGCTCAGAAGCAGCCAATTAGGGAACTCTGGGGCTCAGAAACACCAAATTAGAGAATGTTTGTGCTCTGAAGCACCAATTTCGTGATCTTTTAGGCCCAGAAAACAAAATTAGTGAACTTTTAGGCCCTGAAATACGATACTAGGGATATTTGGGGCTCAGGAACTGATTTAGAGATCTTTTGACTTCAGAAACACCAGTTTAGGGAAATTTGGTGCCCAGAAGCATGAATTTAGGGAACGTTTAGGCTCAGAAACAGTGATTTAGAGAACTTTGGTGCTCAGAAACACCAATTTAGGGAACTCTTGGGATCAGAAACAGCAATTTAGGGATCTTTTAGGCCCTGAAACACCAAATGAGGGAACTTTTAGGCCCAGAAACACCAAATTAGGGAACTTTGGGGTTCAGGAATAGTGATTTAGAGAACTTTTAGGCCCAGGAACACTTAATTAGGGAACTTTGGGACTCGGAAGCAGCGAATTAGGGAACTTTCAGACTCAGAAGCAGCGAGTTAGGGAACTTTGGGGGTCAGAAACACCAATTTAGGGAACTTTCGGGCTAAGAAACACAATTTAGGGAACTTTTGGTCTCAGGAACATCAATTAAGAGAACTTTGGTGCTCAGAAACAGTGATTTAGTGAACATTTGGGCTCAGAAACACCGATTTAGGGATCTTTTAGGCCCGGAAACACCAACTTAGGAAATATTGGGGCTCAGAAGCAGCGAATTAGGGAACTTGGGGTCTCAGAAACAACAACTTATGGAACTTTCAGGCTCAGAAATACCAAATTAGGGAACTTTGGGGCCCAGAAGCAATGATTTAGTGCGGGGAGCCTCATGCTGGAGAAACAGGAACTGCAGGCAACGACTCAATATGAGCACGAACAAACAGATTCAACTTTATTCTTTTCTACCAAACGTTTATACTCTTTCAACTCTCAGTACATTACACTTTCTGTTATTTCATTGGTTATTACTACATTCTATCTACTACAACAGTTACTGATTGGTGCGGTTACATCTAATATACCTACACGTAATCTATCAGGATGTTGCATCTCCAGATGTCCAGTGCCTCTGTTCTCAATGACAAACCAGAAAGATTTGTAACCTTGTTTTGCTTCAAGGAAGCAAAACAAGGGCAGACTGACCTTAATGATCAAAGGATCTAAGGTATTTTCTTAAACACAGGCTGCAGTGATATAGCGCCAGCAAGGCCAGCAACATCTCCCCCTCCTTTATCAAACACAGCATCAGCTAGCCTTCTGATCTGAGCAGAGAAGCACTGGATGATGCAAGGTCCCATACAAACTACAATCAATACAATAACAATAATAATTATAACCATCTTAATTCCATCTTTAAGCCAGGCAGAAATTCTAAAAGACAAAAGCCAGTCATGAAAAGGATTATGGCCTACAGTAATTTTTTGTGTATGTTGTTGAAGCCAATATAGTTGTTTGTGAATCGAGTCACTATGATCCGACAGGTTAAAACAGCACATCCCTTGAACTTCCTCACACCCTTTATCTTAAATCATCCAGACCCGCAGTCACTGGGGAGCCCCTGTTGCAGCGAGGTTTCTGGAGAACCCTCCCGACAATTGGGAAGTCCTACGCAGTGCGTCCATCCGTAGGTGAGGTTTCCGAAGTCGCTGTAAGAGGGTCCAGCATTTATACTCTTAAATAAACAACCTTACATAACGTTGAATGCGGGAACATCTGGTGGTGTTTGCCCCGTTGAATTCTTCTCACAGCTTGGCCAGGGCTGAAAGAAGAATGCAAGGGAGTCTCCCTATCTATTTGATCCTTAATCACACACTTCTAACAAAGCAAAAGGCAGCTGGTTTCCCCGTCTTGCTTTTAGCTAAAGAAAGATCACTCTACTGGTTAGTACCATAAACCTTAACACCTATTATATGGCTTTGATTAGACAGTCTTACACAACCAATATAAGCTTCATTGTTAGTCACACAAAGAGGATACATATTAATACAACAGGTAACATTGAGAACAGTCACATTTTCCCATAATTGCTCTGCCATCAGCGGTAAGCATCTTCTGCCAGTCCAATCCATGTCGTCGTTGGTAACCGGTACTTGAGGGTCCCATCACGTCACTGGGTGAAACAGAGGGGTTCAACAGGCAGGCCCAGTGCACGGTCGTGTTGCTGCTATGCTGTTGAAGTGACAGGATGTTGCACAGTCGCATCATGCAGGATCATGCGGTTCCCAGGTCCCTTGTCCATTATTAATAATAACAGGACACGCAATTGAACTGGCTGCTTCCCAATCTCCCTCTATTATAGTGTCTCTGATGACACCGCTCCATCGCTGTTGCAAAGGATCCTTTATGGTTCAAGCTTGAAAATCAGGTTTGAGTGAGGGAGCTGATGGTAGTGGGGGAGCTGAACTGGTTTAAGGGTTTCTTCTATTTCTTGCTGTCTAGTTGATAATTCAGTGAGTTTGTTCAGGATCTCTTTCAGGGGTTCATCCTGATCTTCCTTCTTCCCCCCCTCTTTTTTTTTCTTTCTTTTTTTTTTCCTTTTTTTTTTCTTTTTTTTTTTTTTTTTTTTTCTTATTAGCTCAAGTATTACCTCAATCACTCTGTTATCATACAGCGAGAGCAGACTTTCTCCGGTCTGTTTTGATCATACTCTCCCGTTCACTCCCATGCACATCTGGTGTACAAGAAGCGTCTTATCTTCATTCTCACGGACAAGGTCTCAACATGAGCTGTACCTGGCTAGTCAGGGTCTCTTTTCATAATTAGCAAGCAAGAGTTATGCACTTGTTTAGAAAAGAGCGCAGCTCAAGGACGAAAGTCTTAATTCTGCAACGCAGTGCGGTTTCTCCCTTTTTTTTTTTTTTTTTTTTTTTTTTTTTTTCCTTCCACCCAGTCGGGACGAGCAGGGAGTTTCTTCCTTTGCCTTTTTCCTTTCCTGCCCTCCCCCCAACGCTTCGATCGCTGCCGCAGCAACTTTCTTTTCTGCTTGCATGATTTCTAGAGTGCGTATTACGGTTTTCCAAACTGTTCCTAGTTCTTTCGCTTCTTTTCCTCCCTCTAGAGTACAGTCCCACAAAAAGTCTCCTACTTCACGCCATTCCGTGGAACTAAAGATTAATGGCGGGTCGTTCATTTTCTCCCGTTTCCAAGCCCATGGGGCTAATACGTCTCGCTCCTTTACTTTTCCTCCTCTCTTAGAGAGTATACTAAGGAGGCGAGTTTTTTTAGGTGGATTAGGCTTAAGATATGCCTGAATGTCACTTATCTCAGTTTCTGTTAGTCGGGGTTCTCCGTTCGATTCTAAATAGTGATTAGCTGACTCATAGTCCCATTCCTTGTTTTTTAACATGTTAATCACCCAAACACGCCGATTACGTCGAGGACCAGAAGATTCAGCCTTATCAAATTGCTTTTCAAAATTTTTAAGTCCATGTACTACAGCTTGATGAGCTTTACGGTATTTTTCTCGAATTATGTTAGACTGCGCCCCTTTATCCAATCGCTGCATTTCTTCTAACAGCTTGGTCATAACGTCTGTCTGTTTCTGAATCAACATTTCTAGGGATTCATCTACTTCCATATCTTCAGGTAACGGCACTGTCGCCGGATCAATAGCCCCAGGGGGAGCTGAGGGAGGTGGGGGCAGAGTGGGTTCGGGTGGCTCCCATGGTGGGATGAGATCATCATAAGGACCTCGGTGCGCTGGTGCTGCGACCGGGAGAGGGGTATCTTGTGAGTTTTTTACTGAGGAATCTGAAGATGGAGTAGCCAATTTCTCAGCAGCAACTGTATACAGTGTTTTAGCAGCAACTTCTACCTCAGCATCTGCTCCCATGCGTTCTATCAGTAATCGTAAGTGGCGATATGTCGGGGCTATTGCTTTCGCTTCCTTATTCCCTGTCTGTACTGCTTCCCAAATATCTTGCCCCACCTCCTTCCACACAGCATCTTTAAAAACGTCAGCTGGGTCATTTAAATAACAATGGCACCGTGCCCAATATAATAAGTTTGTCAGCAGGGTTCGATCCAGAGATTCCCCCGCTCTCTGAACCACACGTAAAATGACTTCCACGGTCGCCTTTTCAATCGCTGATGCAGCGCTTCCCATCCCGTGCACTAAAAACAGCTCTTATTGTGAACTCCGACTCACCGGTCGTCAGTGGCCACTCGCGTCTCTCTCGAACGCCCGGTCGCAACCGCCACGGGTTTCTTACGTTCCTCTTTGTCGCACGGCAGCTCCCGCAGTATCACGTCGGGGTCACCAAGATGCGGGGAGCCTCATGCTGGAGAAACAGGAACTGCAGGCAACGACTCAATGTGAGCACGAACAAACAGATTCAACTTTATTCTTTTCTACCAAACGTTTATACTCTTTCAACTCTCAGTACATTACACTTTCTGTTATCTCATTGGTTATTACTACATTCTATCTACTACAACAGTTACTGATTGGTGCGGTTACATCTAATATACCTACACGTAATCTATCAGGATGTTGCATCTCCAGATGTCCAGTGCCTCTGTTCTCAATGACAAACCAGAAAGACTGACCTTAATGATCAAAGGATCTAAGGTATTTTCTTAAACACAGGCTGCAGTGATATAGCGCCAGCAAGGCCAGCAACAATTTAGGGTACTTTTGGTCTCAGAAGCACCAATTTCGTGATCTTTTAGGCCCAGAAAACAAAATTAGGGAACTTTTAGGCCCTGAAATACGATACTAGGGATATTTGGGGCTCAGAAACTGATTTAGAGATATTTTGGCTTCAGAAACAGCAATTTAGGGAAATTTGGTCCCGAGAAGCATGAATTTAGGGAACGTTTAGGCTCATAAACAGCGATTTAGAGAACTTTGGTGCTCAGAAACACCAATTTAGGGAACTCTTGGGCTCAGAAACACCAAATTAGGGAACTTTCAGTCTCAGAAACACCAATTTAGGGAACTCTTGTGCTCAGAAACACGAATTTAGGGATCTTTTAGGCCCTGAAACACCAAATGAGGGATCTTTGGCACCCAGAAACACCAAACCAGGGAACTTTGGGGCACAGAAGTACGTCTTTAGAGAACTTTCAGTCTCAGAAGCACCAATTTAGGGAACTTTTGGGCTCAGAAACACCAATTTAGGGAACTCTTGGGCTCAGAGGCAGAGAATTAGGGAACTTTTGAGCTCATAAACACCACTTTAGGGATCTTTTAGGCCTGGAAACACCAACTTAGGAAACACTGGGACTCAGAAGCAGGGAATTAGGGAACTTTGGGGCTCAGAAGCAGCGAATTAGGGAACTTTGGGACTCAGAAACACCAATTTACGGAACTTTCAGACTCAGAAACAGCAAATTAGGGAACTCTTGGGCTCAGAAACAGCAATTTAGGGATCTTTTAGGCACTGAAACACCAAATGAGGGAAATTTTAGACCCAGAAACACCAAATTAGGGAAATTTGGTGCCCAGAAACACCAACTTAGGGAACTTTGAGGCTCAGAAACACCAAATTAGGGAACTTTGGGGCCCAGAAGCAATCATTTAGGGTACTTTTGGGCTCAAAAGCACCAATTGTGGGATCTTTTACGCCCAGAAAAACCAAATTAGGGAACTTTAGGCCCTGAAATATGATACTAGTGAAATTTGGGGCTCAGAAACTGATTTAGAGATCTTTTGGTTTCAGAAACACCAATTTAGGGAACTTTGGGGCCCAGAAACATGAATTTAGGGAACCTTTCGGCTCAGAAACACCGATTTAGACAAGTTTCAGGCTCAGAAACACCAAATTAGGGAACTTTGGGGCCCACAAGTACCGATTTAGGGAAATTTCAGTATCAGAAACACCAGTTTAGGGAACTTTTGTGCTCCGGAACACCAATTTAGGGACCTCTTGCGCTCAGAAACAGTGATTAAGGGAACTTTTGGGCTCAGAAACGCCAATTTAGTAAACTTTTATGCCCAGAAAAACTAAATTAGGGAACTTTTATGCCCAGAAACACCAAATTAGGGAACTTTGGGTCTCCGAAACAGTGGTTTAGTGAATGTTTGGGCTCAGAAACACCGATTTAGTTGTCTTTGATGCCCAGAACACCAAATTAGGGAATTTTGGGTCTCATGAATAGTGATTTAGAGAACTTTTTGGTCCAGGAACACCTAACTAGGGAACTTTG